>JACCIX010001208.1:0-26151 GCA_025506515.1 Flaveria trinervia | reverse complement strand
ATTATTGTTCTTTAGTGTTTAGGTATAAATAGTTTCTTTCCTATTTAATTAGATAAGCTTTTACGAATAATTTGATGCACCAATAAGAGTTACATAATTTAAATTAGAATACAAGTAAACTTATTTACTTGATCGTATTACCTTGATTTGACTTCTTTTTCATCATTCACACAATGTGTCTTTGTTTCATGTCTCAATACATTCATTCCACGCATGTAAATTGATTCTCGATTCTTATTCTGTGGAAATGAGTACTTCCTTACTTCTTTACTCCTGGTTTCCCAGCCTCGATGGGCAAAAATATACTTTGTTGATCCAATATTGAAATTTTCATTGATTCGGTGGATTTTTAGGCAAGATTGTGTGAATTTGGTTGTGGAGTGCTCTCGAAGTGTTTTGGGTCGAAATTGATTGATTTCAAGGCTCATACGTGAGTTTCGTGTTCGCTTTTGGTTACAATTGATACAATACATACTATGTTCCATTTGTTAATAATTAGTGTGATTCCAATGATTGTAATAATCAGATTTGATTATATTGGTTCACGAGAGTGTTCAGAAGCCTTGAGAATCATAACTCTATAGCATTGAATGTTGCTACAAAAAGCAAAAAGGTATCCATGCGAGAACAATTGTCCTTTAGTGTTTTGGTATAAATCTTTCCATTCCCATGTAATTAGTTAAGATTTCATGAATACTTTGATGCATCAATTTATAGTTGCATAATTTGATTAGAATACAAGTAAATCTTATTTACTTTGTTGTGTTATATTGATTTGACTTCTTTTCATGGATCACGCATTGCGTCATTGTTTGAGGTCTAATTACTTTCATTCGACGCGTGTAATTTGATTCTCGATTCTATTCAGTGAAAACTTGTACTTTCTTGTTTGTTTACACCTGGTTTCCTTGCCTCTATGGTCAATAAAATATTCTGTTGATCCAATATTGTCATTTTGATCGATTTGGTGGATTTTTAAGGAACAAGTGTGCGAAGTTGGTTGTGGAGTGCTCTCAATGTGTTTTGGGTGGAAGTGGATTGATTTCTAGGCTCATACGTGCCGTTTCGTGTTCGCTTTTGGTTTCAATTGATTCAAAACATACTATGTTCCGTTTGTGAACGATTAGTGTGATTCCAATGATTGTATAATCAGCTTTGATTATATTGGTTCACGAGTGTGTTCGGAAGCCTTGAGAGTCAAAACTCTATAGCATTGGATGTTGTGAAAAGGAAAAAAAGTATCCATGCAAAAACTATTTTTCTTTAGTGTTTTGGTATAAATAGTTTCTTTCCCATGTAATTAGTTTAGTTTTTGAGAATACTTTTCTGCACCAATTCATAGTTGCATAATGTTGCTTATGACCAGGTAGTGAGATTGGGATTCTCACTCAGGATCGAATATGATGATCGAGTTAGTGATGAATGGCGGAACCATACAATCAAGAAACATTCGATGCAGAAGAAATACTCATATATGCTTTGTATATTGATGAAGGTGATTGATTACAATAACTGCTAGGGTTTAGCATGAAAAGTAATAATGCACCTTAGGGAATGCAAAAAATATTCTGATTGTCTATTTTCTCTCTATTTTCTATCTTTTCTATATTTTCTCTCTCTATATTCTGTCACGTCATAAATGAGGTTGTCTATTCTATTTATAGGAAGACAAGTTGCCTTTTACAAAATGACTAGACTACCCCTGACTTATTACAACAGAACTAGTCTAAGTTTTCATTCGCATTTGTTCATCCGCATTGGCAAATGCGGATGATTTAACTGAACAACATTTCTTTACTTGGTCTTCTACATTAGTATGTTGGCCATCCGCATTGGTTAATGTGGATGAACAAATACGGCGCATCTCTGGTCATCCGCATTGACAAATGCGGATGAACAAACACTTGTCTACAATTCATCTAAGCCATCCGCATTAGTTAATGCGGTAGAACAAAGACTTGTCCGCATTTGTTTTATGACTTCCGCATTAACAGTTAGCCATACTTGGTTCTTCTATCAGCAGGATCTTCATCCGCATTGGTTCTTGGACTTACGGGAACCTCACCAAAACAACCATCAACTCACCAATTGAATAGGCATGTTTGGTCATTTCAGGGTCCAACACTACTCCCCCTAGGGATCATACAGCCTATGTTTTCCAATGTTTAGGTGGTGATTGAGGTTGTGAAGATTTCGTTGGGTCTTGTGGAGGCATAAAAGGTGCTGCTTGAGTTGGATTTTTAATTCAATGTAGAAAATGCGGATGGTTTTTATACATCCGTATTTGTTTACTGTTGTAAATGCGAAAGAGTTTTAACTTGTGATTTTAGGCATCCGCATTTACACACTGTAGCAAATGCGAAAGTTTTGTTACTTCAGTTTTCTTCTATCCGCATTTGTGCACTGTGGCAAATGCGAAAGAACAAAGTTCATCAGCATTTGTGCACTCTAACAAATGTAGTTGACAAAACTTGTCCAGCATTGCTCACTCTAGCAAATGTGGCTGATCAAACTTTGTCAGCATTTGCTCACTATAGCAAATGCGGCTGATCAAACTTTGTCAGCATTTGCTCACTGTAGCAAATACAGCTGATCTAACTTTGTCAGCATTTGCTCACTGTAGCAAATGCGGTTGACAAAACTTGTTCAGCATTGCTCATTGTAGCAAATGCGATAGAGTACAATCTTTGTCCGCATTAGTTTGACTTGGATATAAAAAGTTACCTGCATTGGTTATAAGCATGCGTTACCTTCACAGCACTAACCAATACACTTACCTGCATTAACATTGAACTTAATCATAAGTTAATGTGTCGTTTTGGGTTTTCTTGTTGAAGAGATGTCTCTGGTTGAATTCTCTTATGAAGTTGATTGAATGTTGAGGTTGTCAATTCTTGCTTGGATTGACTTTTATGTTAGAAGTGATACAATTTCCTATTGTTTGACTAATCTTGGACTTTTCATGCTTCCAAGAATCTGCATAGGCTAAGATACTATGGTATAACTTCTGCACCAACACATGCATTTTTGTTTGTTTTGTTTTAATTCTTAAAGAAGTAATTTAAGCTATTAAGAATCTACATAGATTTAATCAAACGTTTTAAATTACTCCCCCTAAATTTTATATCACATCTGGATAGAACCTTTAAAGATATTAAAAAAACTTTTTGAATATAATTTTGATTATTATAATGAAGAGAAAGTATATCTTTTGTGGGATCATATCAATCTTACATTACACATGTGCATCCTTATGATAAAATGGACATGTTTATGAACTTGATGATTGAAGGTATATTTGTCCTCTTAAACTCATACAAGGTTGATATTTTGATGCAAGTGATATTTATCATGGTTTTGGTTGATTTAATTATTCAATATGTACCTCACACACACAAGCATGGAATGATCGACCCTCCTTATACAATGCATGGTAACACTTTTTCACAACTTTCCTTACCAGGTTACTTAAGTTGTGTAACTCATTTTCATGATCCTTATTGGGATTCTTTTATTTTGAACCTTTTCATGATGATCCATATTGGGATTCTTCTTAGTTCACTTTGGAAGGTGATCCATGATAGGATTCTTTTGTTCATTCACTTGGAATGTATTGCATTTTTAGATTCATCCTATTTGGATGTGTTTCTCATTTGGAATCTTCTAGATCAGTACATCTGCACTATGTGCTTGTTTCATTAGGTCTTTGCTCAGCAAAACAAAGATGAAACTTGATGTGGGTGAAGATATACCAGTACAGCCATATGGTACTGATAGGGTATTGTCAGTACATCTGCACTATGTGCTTTTTGCTGATGATGATCCCTCTATCATCAATCTTGTTCCCGTACAGCCATATCGTACCGATAGGGTATTGTCCTTCGGGAAGATCTACCAGTTGCCATACTTCTTGCTTCTTGAATTGGAGCAATTCTTTCTGCATTGCTTCAAAAGAGTTATTATCTTAAAGAGCCTCTTTGATATTCTTGGGTACTATTTAACATAGAAAGCATGAGAACAAATAGATATTTGCAATATTGGACTTGCTTCTTCTCACCCTTTTATTAAGTTCACCAATAATGGTTTCAACTGGATGATTCTTTTGTATTCTGGTGGTTTGAATGGAGTCATCAGCAATGGTTACATCAAGATTGGAGACATTCAGTTCATTATGGTCAGAGGCACGTTCATCTTCTACTGTTGGGGAATTATGAAGATAGTTAGACTCTGTTTCAATTCCTGCTTCAGCTTGAGTAGCACTTTGATTGCTTCCATTATTTGATGTTCTTTGCATTTCAGCTTGAGGAGTAGCTTGTTTTTTATTTCTGATTTCAATTAACAGATTATCTGAATGTGATGGTAATATGCTTGGACCTCCTTCAGTTGAAACACTTTGGTTTGTGATAGTTGTCTGATGAGATCAGCTTGGAGAGGAACATCTTCATTCATGTATTCAGAGATGTAGGAGGAATCAATAGAAAGTCATCTCTTCTTTCTACACCTATGGATGTTTCACCTGAATCTAGATTTCTTGCATCAGACAAGTGAAATTGATCAAATATTTTGTAAATAAGTCAATATCAAACAACCGGTCGGGACCATTTGTAGATTTGGGAAATGAATGATCCTTGAATTGAACATTGGTTGATTCATCAATAATGATTAATCTAGGATTAAACACTCTGTAGCCTCTGACACAGAAGAATAACCTACAAAGAATCCTTCATCAGACTTGAATGAAAATTTTCCCAAATAGTCTCGAGTGTTTAATATTGAGACAGGACTACCAAATTACTTGAAAAAACCAATAAATGGTTTTCTGTGAAAAAGCAGTTCATATGGAGTCATGTTGCTATCTTTAACAATCAAAGTTCGATTTTGTACAAAGCACGATGTGTTAACTGCCTCTGCCCAAAAGGTAATAGGCAGTTTAGCAGTGGCTAGCATTGTCCTTGCTGCTTCAATGAGTGTTCTGTTCCACCTTTCAGCTACCCCATTTTGTTAAGGAGTTCTAGCTGCACTGAATTGATGATCAATGCCTTTGGTTGCACAAAAAGAACTCATGTCTTCATTTTTAAATTAGTTCCATTATCACTTCTGATTGTTTTGACCTTATGATCAAGGTGATTTTTTATTTTTGTGATAATGTCTTTTATTATTTGAGATGCCTCATTTTTATGAAGTAAGAAGAAAACCCATGTAAATTGTGAAAAGTCATCAATGATCACCAAACAATACTATTCTTTCCAATGCTCATAACATAAGTTGGTCCAAACAGATCCATGTGAAGTAGCTTCAATGGAGTATTGTTTGTGTTCACCAGCTTGATTTATGAGAAGATTTATGTTTTTTTCCTTTGAGGCACATTGAACAGTGATCAAAAAGTGAAATTATTTTTAAGGAATACCAATGACATGGTTTCCTTTGACCAATATGTTCATGTTTTTAAAGTTTGTGTGCCCCAAACGTCTATGCCAAAGCTGTGACTCATCAAATGATGCTTTTGACAAAAGACAAGTTTCTTCTGTAGGTGTTCTAGAATTTAGGTTTAAAACTTAAGTATTATTCTTCCTCGGGGTCTTTAGGACAACCCATTCTTCTGAGATCTGAAATCCAGGTTTTAGAATGTATCAATGAGTGTCGGTAAAGTGAGTTGAATATTTCTTATCATAGATCTGAGACACGCGTAGCATATTGAAGTTTAGTTGTTCATAGTAGTTCACTCTGTTAAAGCTTAGCATCCCATTTGTCATAGATCCTTCACCTGTAATTCTTCCACCTTGTGAATCTCCACCAAATGTCACCATAGTTCCTTGTTTATTCTTGAAGTCATGAAGTAGGTAACAAACTCCAGTCATGTGTCGGGAACATTCACTGTCCACATACCATAAGCTATTGGACCTATGTGGATGAACTTGCAAGCGAAAAGAACTAACATCAGACTCCTTGAACGAGCGGATGAAAGAGCATGAACTAATAAGGAACCAAAGCCATGATGGTCTTGGGTTTCCCGTTCCTATTCATAATGGTGACTTATTGATACTTTCCTCTAAATTGTGATGTATTTATTGGAGATTGCTTATGATATTTTGTTGGAGTCTTCTCATCAACATCAACCGAAGAGTCAGATGAGTAATGAAATCTTTGATCTCTATTCTTTTGAAGAAATTTAAACCGTTTTTTATTTTCAAAAATCATTTTAGGTTTTGAAAAGTCAGAATTTTGATTAATGTAATGATATATCTTTAAATTTTCCATATTCTTTTGTTTTACTCATGTCATTAAGTGATCTAGATGTCCTAGATTGATTGGTGTGCACAGGACTTTAAATTGCTATATGATTAGTGTGCATTGAGTTTCTTGTTGTTAATTTTTGCATATCAACTGTTCACAGCTTCGAGAAGGAAGTATGTTGCTATGTTCTTGAAAGGAAGAGCTTGAACAGTAACTGTTGATGCGTATATTTTGTTGTTTACAAAGTAGAGTTGATAGAACACTCTACTAGTAACTCGATTACTAGATCAATCAAGTTCTATTCGGATCTAGGGTAGATCTAAAAAAGAACCGAGAGCCAAAGCTTTGATACCAATTAACGGGTAGTGAGATTGAGATTCTCACTCAGGATCAAATATGATGATGGAGTTAGTGGTTGAATGGCGGAATTATACAATTAAGAAACATTCGATGCAGAAGAAATACTCATAAATGATTGTATATTGATAAAGGTGATTGATTACAATAACTGCTAGGGCTTAGCAAGAAAAGTAATAATGCAGCTTAGGGAATACAAAGAATATTCTGATTGCCTATTCTCTCTCTATTTTCTGTCTTTTTCTATCTTTTCTCTCTCTATATTCTATCACCTCATAAATGAGATTGTCTATTCTATTTATAGGCACACAAGTTGTCTTTTACAAAATGACTAAGCTACCCTTGACTTATTAAATCAAAACTAGTGTAAGTCTTCATTCGCATTTGTTCATCCGCATTGGCAAATGCGGATGAGATGGACTTGATTAGCATTTCTTCATTTGGTCTTCCGCATTAGTATGTTGGTCATCCGCATTGGTTAATGCGGATGGACAAATACTTCTACGCCTTTGTCTGGTCATCCACATTGTCAAATGCAGATGAGTTAACTTGAACAACATTTCTTTATTTGATCTTCTGCATTAGTATGTTGGCCATCCGCATTGGTTAATGCGGATGAACAAATACGACACATCTCTGGTCATCCGCATTGACAAATGCGGATGAACAAACACTTGTCCGCATTTCTTCTAACCCATCCGCATTAGTTAATGCGGTAGAACAGACACTTGTCCGCATTTGTTTTATGACTTCGCATTAACAATATGGTTAGCCATACTTGATTCTTCTATCAGCAGAATCTTCATCCGCATTGGTTCTTGGACTTGTGGTAACCTCACCAAAACAACCATCAACTCACCAATTGAATAGGCATGTATGGTCCTTTTAGGGTCCAACAACTTAGAATACAAGTAAATCTTATTTACTTGGTTGTGTTACCTTTTTGACATCTTTTTCATTATTCACACAATGTATCTTGGTTTGACATCTCATTACTTTCATTCGGTGCGTGTAATTTGATTCTCTATTTGTATTTAGTGAAAACAAGTACTTTCCTTCATGTTTACACCTGGTTTCCTTGCCTCTATGGTCAATAAAATATTCTATTGATCCAATATTGTTTTTTTATTGATTCGGTGGATTTTTAATGCAAGAGTGTGCAAAGTTGGTTGTGGAGTGCTCTCGATCTATTTTAGGCAGAAGTGGATTGATCTCTAGCTCGTACGTGTGGTTTCATGTTGGCTTTTGGTTTCAGTTGATACAAAGCATAAGATGTACCGTTTGAGAATGATTAGTGTGATTCCAATGATTGTGATAATCAGATATAATTATATTGGTTCACTAGTTTGTTCAGAAGCCTTGAGAATCAAAACTCTATAGGATTGGATGTAGTTATGAAAAGAAAAAGAGTATCCATGCGAGAACTATTGTTCTTTAGTGTTTAGGTATAAATAATTTCTTTCCCATTAATTAGTTAAGCTTTTACGAATAATTTGATGCACAAGTCATAATTACATAATTTTGATTAGAATACAAGTAAATCTTATTTACTTGCTCGTATTACCTTGATTGGACTTCTTTTTCATCATTCACACAATGTGTCTTCGTTTGATGTCTAATACTTTCATTCCACATGTGTAACTTATTGGACCAAAAGAACCAATGAGCCTGATCAGAAAAACTTCTAAGTCCTACAGACATCACAACAACTGCTGAAGACTTGATCAGTTGTTGTAACAAAGTCTGAAGATCAACAGCTGAAGATTAAAGTACTAAAGACTTCAACAGCTGAAGACTAAAGTACTGAAGACTTCAACAGCTGAAGACTAAAGTACTGAAGACTTCAACGGCTGAAGACCAAAGTCTGAAGATCAACAGCTGAAGACTAAAGTACTAAAGACTTCAACAGCTAAAGACTAAAGTACTGAAGACTTCAACAGCTGAAGACCAAAGTCTGAAGATCAACAGCTAAAGACTAAAGTACTGAAGACTTCAACAGCTGAAGACCAAAGTCTGAAGATCAACAGCTGAAGAACAAAGTACTAAAGATCAACAGCTGAAGTACAAAGACTGAAGACATCAGCTGATGACAACAACTGAAGTTCAAGTACAAGTACTGAAGCCTTCAGAGTTTGTTACAACAGCTGAAGAAGCATTCTTCAGTTAAGGATATGGCCTCAAAACCTCTTTCTATCGATGGATATTATATCCTCGGTTCATTATGGCCATCATAGAGAATCAGCTAAAAGCTGAGGGACTTGTTGGCCTTGGAGTCCCTGCAATGGCTGTATTGCCTGAAGCATACTCCAGGCACAACTCTGACCAAACACTGAAACAGGCTGCCAAGCTGCGAAAACCCACGCAGTTGGAACCCACAGCCACCACCTCCAGATCCAAAGTCCCCACCAAACCCAAATCCAAAAGGCCAAAAAAGGCTACTCAGGGAGATGAGTCCCGTGAGGATGCCCCTGTACCACAAACACAGGAAACACATACTGGTATTAACCCCCCAGTTGTGTCAAAGACTCAACCTGCCAAAGCCGCACAGGTATCCTCTCAACAGGATCCTGTTGCAACCAATATTGGGGAACCCACACTGCTGGAACCTATCTCACTTGAGAGGGTTACCATTGAAGAGCACCATTCACCCCGGGTGCAATCTGCTTCTACCCAATCTCCCACTTCAACCGCCCCCCAAAGTCCTACATTAATTGTTGCAAAAGTGCTAACTCAGTTGCACTCCTCACCCCCTTCCCAGATACCAATTACAACTGGGAATACCTCTACCATTGAGGGGGAGGACCAAAGTGCATTTGATAACCCACAGCACAGGGGTTACAATGTTCTATCTCCTAGTGTAGAAAAGGAGATTGGAACTTCTGGTGAGGCTGCCACTTATCCTGCTTCAGCATATGATCAGGATGTAGTTGGTAACATCACTAAGACCTTACCAGAGGCAACTACTGATGAAGGACATAGTCCTGAGGCAGGAAGTCCCCAGTTCCAAGACAAAGGGGCACATGCTACAACTGATCTACACTCAGTGCATGTTCATCCTGATTATATCAGGAGGTCAGGTGATTCAGTAACTACTGATGATGACCTGGGCTTCTTTTACGATGTGTTAGCCCAAAACACCATCCTGGAAGAGGAGGTGAGCAGACTCAAAGAGCTGCTTGCCAAAACTTCTGAGGATCAAAGACCATCTGCCCCTCAAAACCCACAGATGGCACCTTCATCGGAAGGTCTCCCAAACACAGAGCCACTCCCAAATACTCAGCCACTTGCCTTGCTTCTGGCACTATTTCTCAGGAACAGAACCCCCTGAGCAAATAGCTGCTATCTTTCAAAATTCCCTACCTCTCATCACATCTATCATCACTGATATAGTGATCAAAACCATTGATGAGAGGCTTTCCTCAGTAATACAACCCTTGATAGAGGAAGTTGTGGGCAAAAAGCTTTCTGACAATCAAACCCTTGCAACCAATGTAACCAAAAAGGGGGAGATTCAGTCAGTGAGAGCAAAAAGAAAGAGGAATGCAGAGAGGAAAGAGAAAGAGAAAGAAACAGAAGTGACATAAGTGGAAAAAGAGAAGGAGTTGGCTGTGGAGACTGAAAAAGAGAAGGAGAAGGAAGCTGACATGGAGAAATCAAAGAAAAGAAAGAATGAAAAGGAGACTGCCTTGGAGCTGATGGTGAAGAGGCTGATGCCGAACACAGCAGATCAATGGATAACATCATTGATCAGTTGTTTAGGCAAGGCCATGACACTGACAAACTTGACTCTGAGATCAGAAGATTAGAGATTGAAGAAATCCAAACTAGATGGGCAAGTTATGATGTGTTAGAAAGAGAAAGGCTGGAGATCATGATCATGTTTATAGCAAAATATCTTGGAAGATCATTGATCGAAATCAAGGCTTGGTCCAGGGACAGCATCTTGGCAATAACCACCAAGATCTGTTCGTCTAAAGTATACACTAAAGGATTAGTTATTAAAGCTTTGAATGAAGCTGGTGCTGGGAGCAGGACTGAACTAGCCAAGCAATCTAAAGCCACACTCACCTCCAAAATGCTAGAACAGCCTGTCAACATTCCCACACCAAAACCACCAAAACAACAACCCACTAAACCAATCCCTTTACCCCAAAAACCACCAAAAACACAACCCACCAAACCAACTCCCTTACCCTCAAAACCAATAGCCGATGATGTACCCCGAAAGAAGAAGAGAAGGGTATTGAGGCTAGAAGAAGATGACAAAGATAATGATGAAGATGAAGATAGGCTGCCACTCTCAGCTGTTATACAGTTGCCGAAGGCCACAAGTCACTCTCCAACAATTACTCCTGAAACTCAAAGACAAATTGTGAAAGTGAAGCCAGAAGAAGAAGAGCTTCACAAACAACATGATGAGGAATTGTTGAGGAGGGTTGACAAAGCATATGCTGCCACATCTTCAATCATCAACATGAAGAAGCATGCTCTCAGATTATACACTCTTAAACATACATTTCAATATCAAAAGGAGAGAGTGAGGATTTGGCCTGATCCCAGGGTGTCTCATAGGATTCACAAGAAAAACATTCACAGAGATACATTGGCCAAGTGAAGAAGATTGTAGATGAAGTGATCTCACTGGTCTTTGTAGTATCACCATGGGAAATCCTAGATGACTTCAAGAAAGCCTATAAAGCTAACCTGACCCCACAAAAGATGCTGGAAAATAAAATGGTGAAAAAGGGGTTAGTATATAAGAGGCTTGAGGAAGTCAGAAAGAATGAGCTCCAGTTGTTCCTAGAGGGTAATCACCCTGATGAATTTGCTTATAGAATAATAACAACTATGGAGCTAAAGAATGGAAAACAGGTCAAATACCTATCTGAGTACTATGGGCCAGAATCATTATTTGAAGGAGGTGCTGAAGAGCTGACCATGGAGGAACAAATTACCTTCCTTGAGGCCTATACAAGAGAGTCATACAGACTCATAGTGGGGAAGTAGATCTCATGGATGGGGTAACAGGTCTGTGTCCAGTTCCCCAAGACAGAGTTCCCATTCATACTTTGCCAAACAGATCATTAAGACTTCTTCCCAGGCCTGTGCTTACAAGGGTCACTTCTGAGCTGATCTAGAAGACAAAAAGAGCAATCCTTCTGCCATAATAAGTGGGACATCTTCAATAAGTTTAGAGGTTTTTGCTTTATTGGTTCAGGGGGAGTTTGTTGGACCAAAAGAACCAATGAGCCTGATCAGAAAAACCTCTAAGTCCTACAAACATCACAACAACTGCTGAAGACTTGATCAGTTGTTGTAACAAAGTCTGAAGATCAACAGCTGAAGATTAAAGTATTGAAGACTTCAACAGCTGAAGACTAAAGTACTGAAGACTTCAACAGCTGAAGACTAAAGTACTGAAGACTTCAACAGCTGAAGACCAAAGTCTGAAGATCAACAGCTGAAGACTAAAGTACTGAAGACTTCAACAGCTGAAGACTAAAGTACTGAAGACTTCAACAGCTGAAGACTAAAGTACTGAAGACTTCAACAGCTGAAGACCAAAGTCTGAAGATCAACAGCTGAAGACTAAAGTACTGAAGACTTCAACAGCTGAAGACCAAAGTCTTAAGATCAACAGCTGAAGAACAAAGTACTGAAGATCAACAGCTGAAGTACAAAGACTGAAGACATCAGCTGATGACAACAACTGAAGTTCAAGTACAAGTACTGAAGCCTTCAGAGTTTGTTACAACAGCTGAAGAAGCATTCTTCAGTTGTTGTGATGGTTTCCTTTTAGTAGTTTTCTTTTGTTTCAGTATTTGTAAAACGACTGAAGAGCATGTTCTTCAGTCGTTGTAGTTTCAGTAGTTTCTTTTCAGTAGTTGTAGTGATAGTTAACACTTAGCATTTTTGTAAGAAGATGTCAGTTGTTTGATATCTTCAGTAGTTGTGTTAACTATCAGTAGTTTGAATAAATTCTGTTAGATGTCACTATCAAGTGACATCAGCAGACGTCACATCTCTTATATAAGAGGTGTTGACCAAATTGTATGTGTGACATTCTGTTACCACGAAAGCGAATATTGAATGAAATATCTTTTCCAGAATTCTCTTTGTCTATAACCGTTTGTTCTTACCTTGAATATCTTTTGTGTTCTTGTGAATTGGCCAATTCATTGTTTGATTTCCGCTGCTGTACTCTCTAATCAATCAAACGTAGATCACTGATCCTAACATAACTTGATTCTCGATTCTTATTCTGTGAAAATGAGTACTTCCTTACTTCTTTACACCTGGTTCCCCAGCCTCGATAGGCAAAAATGTATTTTGTTCATCCAATTTTGTCATTTTCATTGATTCAGTTAATTTTTAAGGCAAGATTGGGCAAAGTTGGTTGTGGAGTGCTCTCGAAGTGTTCTGGGTTGAAGTTGATTGATTTCAAGGCTCGTACGAAAAGCAAAAATGTATCCATGCGAGAACTATTGTTCTTTAGTGTTTAGTTATAAATAGTTTCTTTCCAGTTTAATTAGTTAAGCTTTTATGAATACTTTGATGCATCAATTCATAGATACATAATTTTTATTAGAATACAAGTTAATCTAATTTACTTGTTCGTATTACCTTGATTTGTCTTCTTTTTCTTCATTCACACAATGTGTCTTTGTTTGTCGCTCAATACTTTCATTCCGCGCGTGTAATTTCATTCTCTTTCTTATTCTGTGAAAACGAGTATTTCTTGCTTGCTTCTTTGCACCTGATTTCCTAGCGTCGATGCGCAAAAATACATTTTGTTGAACCAATATTGTCATTTTGATATATTCGGTGGATTTTTAATGCAAGATTATGTGAAGTTGGTTGTGGAGTGCTCTAGAAGTGTTTTGGGCCGAAGTTGATTGATTTCAAGGCTCGTACGTGTAGTTTCTTGTTCGCTTTTGGTTACAATTAATACAATACATGTCACATCCCGGCGGAAGCGTGAGATACTTAGGGTGTGACTTGATTGTTCAGAACTCATTGTCAAGAATTAATAAACAACATATAATCATACATATTTCATAACATAATATTAAGGTTAGGATTACATAAAATCATAATAGTCAAAATTTGAAATTACATAATCCTATTACATCATAAAGTTTTAACAACTACATCTTCAGAGACGATGGAAATGAGCATCCACCGACACACTGAAGTCATACAGGTTCACAGTTAGGTTCATACAAACTTTTCCTACAACTTCACCCCAGCCATTAAAAACATTAAAGGAGAACGTTAGGTTGTTAGTCATGATGAATTCCTGAAAAAGCATACCAAAAATAGTCAACACAAAGTTGGTGAGCTTCACAGGTTTATTAAACAGATAATATTGATGTATTATATATACAACCAAACCTTACATAGTAATCAGATTATCCATATCTGTCATATCATATTCACATAAATCAGATAACATAGCATTATAACACTCATTCTGTTAATGCAGGAGATATTTCCTAAGTAGCGCTACCAATGTTATCTAACGGTTCCACATCCGAACTAATGGTTGTAACATAAATTTCAGTAATAATACATCAATTCATAAATTAGTATGCTTTTTCCCCAAAATTTGATAAAAACAAAATGGCCCATGAAACTCACACTTTACCAAATAGTAACCTATAAACAAAGAATTTATAGTTTAGAAAACTTAACTATTTCTTCAAAATTTTCAGTACCTCAATAGATTTTGAAATTTTTATAACAAATAGGTTATTAATCTGGAATATCACGTTAATTTCTTATTTCCAAGAAATTTACAGATTATTTTCTATAATTGTTATAAAGTCATCATAAATTCCCAAAAATAGTTTCCGTGTCCATAAATTCCCAAAATTTTACAGAGGATTCATCATAATAATTAGAACTTCTTATAAATTTATCAAAGTCTAACCATAACAGATTAGTTTCTGTAATTTTTGTAATAATCCCATTTCTTCACAAAAAGCTATATAGCTCCAAAATTTTTAAATTTATACATTCTGCAGGTTTAGATTTATCTTTATCCATTATTTTCTCAGATTTTATATGCTATTTAAGTGTTTATTTTTGATTTTCTACTGCAGATAGTAAAAATTCAATTTCAGATAATACTTTGAGTTAGGTCACGAGATTTTTCAGAGATTCTATAATTATAATCAGATTTAGTATGATATTTTTTCGATATTTATAGATAGGATTTTTTCTCATTTAAGATAGTATATAATTTTTATTTAGGTCTGTTCATCCGATATAATTTTTCTTTTAAATATTAAATAGTTTTATATAAATTATTTACTTATGGAATAACACCAAAATTTACAGAATTATATTTCCCAATATTCTCAACATACCATCAATGTTTGTTTCCACAATCATAGTTGTTAATATGCAGAACCGATTTTAACAAACTATAACTATATTTCTAATCCTTTTGTTGATAATTTCTTGTTATAAATTTGATTTTTAAGATTTGTTTTACTTATTTCAGATTCTTTAAATCTTTCTTATTGTCTGCAAAATAAGTTTGATTTTTATATGTTTTTAAAAATCTTGAATGGTTTAACCAAAAGGATCAATCACATGTGTTCATTTAACACATGTTTTACTTTTGTAATCTTAATAAAATAGAGTTCTAGAGCTTAAAACCTTGATTTGTGACAGAAGAGAGTAATGAAAGATGGTGAGGATGGTCTATGAATCTGTTGGTGTTGGCGTTCTTGATAGTCTTTCGAGAGATGGTGCTTTCACAAGGCTTGGATGTTGCTGCTTTGTAACCGAGAGGTGTGTAGGAAATGGTGATAATATGCGGTTGCTATGATGATGTCCGAGAGTGGGATGATGGTATTCGATTGGAGAGTGGTGACCGAGAGGATGGAGAGGGTGGTTTGTGGCTTATGGTGATGATGTTCGGGAATGATAACCAAGGGTAGTAGTGGTTTTTGTTTTTAGAAAAGATGGTGATATGCAAGCCTTCGTCCGAGAATTGATATAGGGAGATTCTTCATGATTATACTAGTCCTAGGTGGTGAGGTGTTATTATAGCTTTGCTAGGTGGCGGTTTTTGTGGGTGTATCTAGAAGAGCCGAGGGGTGGCGGTAAAGAAAGGAGGTGAGTGTGCAAGATGGCATTTCAATAGAGTTCATGACTCATCAAGTCATGATGCATGGTTTAGTTCTAATTTGGGTGCTTAATGCACCGGTTTTTGTGATCTTAATTGGTGTTTTGGTTTAAGGTTTAGGTGTAAGGGATTGGTTTAGATTTGTTTTTGATGTTAAGTTCTCTTGGTGTTAACTTGTGTTTATGGTGTTTGGTTGGTTGTGTTTTTGTTTGTTTGATGTTGTTTGGTTGATGTATCTTGATTATATATGGTTCAATATCAAAGAATTGTTGCTTATGAATACATGCACACGTAAATTATATATGCATGCAATCATGCATACGTGCATCGCATAGTATATACATATAAACACATAATATACACATATTTAACAGAGATGACATATGCATGAGTAAAACATAGATAATATACATGTGTATATGTTTCTTAACAAAGATGGTTCATGCATACGTAAAAAGGTATGCATGCGACCATGCGTACGTATACTTGTATATATACAAGTGAACAATATACTTATGTAAACAAAATGAAAGCATGCATATGTTTATGCAAAAATATATATATATTTATATATATATATATATATATTAACCTAGGTGTGGCTTAAGTTATATGAATGATCCTTGTATAATATTTCTTAATCTAGGGTTGTCACATTCTCCCCCCGTAAAGATAATTTCGTCCCGAAATTTATTTGGTTAGCAATGAACTTATCTGACCATTGTCTTGGAATAGATGGGGGTATCTTCTTTTGATTTCATCTTCTCTTTCCCACGTACTCAGGTCCTCTCCTAGCATTCCACTTAACCTTTACTATAGAAATTTTGCCTCTTCTTAGCTTTTTAACTTTCTTCTCTATATAGCTATTGGTTCTTCTGTGAAATGAAGCTTCTCGTCTATCTTTATTTCCTGAGCTGGAACTTTTTATGTTTCATCTGTTAAACATTTCTTTAGATTGGATACATGGAACGTGTTGTGTATTTCACTTAATCTTGAGGTAAATCTAGTTTGTATGCAACAGAACCAATTTTGTCAATAACTTCAAATGGTCCAACATATCTTGGGTTCAACTTATTTCTCTTTTCAAATCGAAAGATTCCCTTGGTAGGTGATATTTTTAGATAGACTTTGTCTCCAATTTGAAATTCTAATGGCCTTCTTCTTTTATCAGCATAGTTTTCTGTCGATCCCGTGCTGTCTTTAGTCTATTTTTTGATTTCCTTGATTTTGTCAGATGTTTCTTGAATTATATCAGGACCTATAAGTTGCCTATCTCCTACTTCATTCCAGCATAAGGGCGATCTGCATTTTCTTCCATACAAGGCTTCAAACGGGGCTGTTTTAATACTGGAATGATAGCTATTATTATAGGAAAATTCTATCAAAGGTAGATGTATATCCAGCTGCCTCCAAAGTTTAATGCACAAGCACGTAACATATCTTCCAGTGTTTGTATTGTCCTTTCACTTTGTCCATCTGTTTGTGGGTGGAAGGCTGTGCTAAGATTTATTCGGGTTCCTAAAGCTTTTTGTAGGGTTTGCCAAAATCTTGATATGAATCTACTGTCTCTATCAGATATAATGGAGATTGGTATTCCATGTCTGGATACGATTTCTCGTATGTAGATTCTTGCCAATTTTTCTACTTTGTAATCTTCTCTAATTGGTAGAAAGTGTGCTGATTTGGTTAACCTATCTACTATAACCCAAATAGTGTCATAACCACTTGAAGTTCTTGGTAACTTGGTTACAAAGTCCATAGTAATTTGATCCCATTTCCATTCTGGAATTTCAGGTTGTTGTAGATATCCCGAAGGCTTTTGATGTTCTGCTTTGATTCTTGAACACGTGTTACATTTTTCTACAAACTCCCCAACTGATCTCTTCATACCAGACCACCAGTAATGATTTTTCAAATCTTTATACATTTTGTTATTCCCTGGATGTACTGAGTATTTTGACTTATGTGCTTCTTCCAATATAACCTTTCTAAGTATGGTATCATTAGGTATCCAGATTCTTTCTTTAAACTTTAAGATCCCATGTGTATCTGCCTGTAAATCCTTTTCTTGTCCTTTTATTTCTACCTTACTTTTCTGTTGAGCTTCCCATATTTGTCTTAGTAGATCTGATTGCAGTTCCATTCTCATGGCTCGTACCCGTAACGGTCTAGCCCTATCTTTTCTACTTAAAGCATCTGCAACTACATTTGCCTTACCGGGGTGATATTTGATTTCACACTCATAATCACTTAGTAATTCTATCCATCTCTTTGTCTCATGTTTAGCATTTTCTGCTCAAATATATGCTGTAAACTTTTGTGATCTGTGTATATTGTACATTTGTCCTAATAGATAATGCCTCCAAATTTAAGTGCAAAGATCACTGCCCCAATTCTAAATCATGAGTAGTGTAGTTTTTCTCACTTCCCCTAAGTTTTCTAGAGGCATATGCAATGACTTTACTTCGTCGCATTAATACACATCCAAATCCTTGACGAGACGCATCACAATATACTACAAATCATCAGTCCCTTCTGGTAATGACAAAATAGTGCACTACACAGCTTACTTTTCAAAAGTTCAAATGCATTCTTTTGTTTCTCTCCCCCAAACATATGGCTTGTCCTTTTGAGTTAATTCAGTCAAGGGTTGAGCTATCCTTGAAAAATTTTCTATAAATCTTCTGTAATATCCTGCTAATCCTAGAAATTGACGTACTTCTGTTGGTGTCTTGGGATCTTCCCAATTCTTAACAGCTTCTATTTTTGCTGGATCTACCTGTATCCCTTCTTGATTGACTATGTGTCCAAGGAATTGTACTTCTCTTTTCCAAACTCACACTTTGAGAATTTTGCGTATAATTTTTCTTTTCTTAACAACTCCAAGGTCAATCTTAGTGTTGCTCATGATCCTCCCTATTCTTAGAATAGATTAAAAGTCGTCTATAAAACTATGACAAACTTATCTAAATAGGGTTTAGAATCAGATTTGATTATATTGGTTCATGAGTTTGTTCAGAAGCCATGAGAATCAAAACTCTATACCATTGGATGTTGTTACGAAAAGCAAAAATGTATCCATGCGAGAACTATTGTTCTTTAGTGTTTAGTTATAAATAGTTTCTTTCCAGTTTAATTAGTTAAGCTTTTATGAATACTTTGATGCATCAATTGATAGATACATAATTTTTATTAGAATACAAGTTAATCTAATTTACTTGCTCGTATTACCTTGATTTGTCTTCTTTTTCTTCATTCACACAATGTGTCTTTGTTTGTCGCTCAATACTTTCATTCCGCGCATGTAATTTGATTCTCTATTCTTATTCTGTGAAAACGAGTACTTTCTTGCTTCTTTGCACCTGATTTCCTAGCGTCGATGCGCAAAAATACATTTTGTTGAACCAATATTGTCATTTTGATATATTCGGTGGATTTTTAATGCAAGATTATGTGAAGTTGGTTGTGGAGTGCTCTCGAAGTGTTTTGGGCCGAAGTTGATTGATTTCAAGGCTCGTACGTGTAGTTTCTTGTTCGCTTTTGGTTACAATTAATACAATACATACTATGTTCCATTTGTGAATGATTAGTGTGATTCCATTGATTGTTGTAATCATATTAGATTATATTGGTTCACAAGTGTGTTCAGAAGCCTTAAGAATCATAACTCTATAGCATTGGATGTTGTTAGGAAAAACAAAAAAGCATCCATGCGAGAACAATTGTTCTTTAGTGTTTTGGTATAAATAGTTACGTTCCCATGTAATTAGTAAAGCTTCATGAATAATTTGATGCCCAATTTATAGTTGCATAATTTTGATTAGAATACAAGTAAATCTTATTTATCTTGATTTGACTTCTTTTTCATCGATCACGCATTGCGTCATTGTTTGAGGTCTAATTACTTTCATTCGACACGTGAATTTGATTCTTGATTCTTATTTAGTGAAAACATGTACTTTCTTGCTTGTTTATACCTGGTTTCCTTGCCTCTAAGGTCAATAAAATTTTATGTTGAACCAATAATGTCATTTTGATTGATTCAATGGATTTTTAAGGCAAAAGTGAGCGAAGTTGGTTGTGGAGTGCTCTTGATGTGTTTTGGGAAGAAGTTGATTGATTTCGAGGCTCGTATGTGTGGTTTCGTGTTCTCTTTTGGTTTCTATTGATTCAAACCATACTATGTTTCATTTGTGAATGATTAGTGTGATTCCAATGATTGTTAGAATCATATTTGATTATATTGGTTCATGAGTTTGTTCAGAAACCATGAGAATCAAAACTCTATACCATTGGATGTTGTTACGAAAAGCAAAAATGTATCCATGCGAGAACTATTGTTCTTTAGTGTTTAGTTATAAATAGTTTCTTTCCCATTTAATTAGTTAAGCTTTTATGAATACTTTGATGCATCAATTGATAGATACATAATTTTTATTAGAATACAAGTTAATCTAATTTACTTGCTCGTATTACCTTGATTTGTCTTCTTTTTCTTCATTCACACAATGTGTCTTTGTTTTTCGCTCAATACTTTCATTCCGCGCGTGTAATTTGATTCTCTATTCTTATTTTGTGAAAACGAGTACTTTCTTGCTTCTTTGCACCTGATTTCCTAGCGTCGAAGCGCAAAAATACATTTTGTTGAACCAATATTGTCATTTTGATATATTCGGTGGAGTTTTAATGCAAGATTATGTGAAGTTGGTTGTGGAGTGCTCTCGAAGTGTTTTGGGCCGAAGTTGATTGATTTCAAGGCTCGTACGTGTAGTTTCTTGTTCGCTTTTGGTTACAATTAATACAATACATACTATGTTCCATTTGTGAATGATTAGTGTGATTCCATTGATTGTTGTAATCATATTAGATTATATTGGTTCACAAGTGTGTTCAGAAGCCTTAAGAATCATAACTCTATAGCATTGGATGTTGTTAGGAAAAACAAAAAAGCATCCATGCGAGAACAATTGTTCTTTAGTGTTTTGGTATAAATAGTTACATTCCCATGTAATTAGTTAAGCGTTCATGAATACTTTGATGCACCAATTTATAGTCGCATAATTTTGATTAGAATACAAGTAAATCTTATTTATCTTGATTTGACTTCTTTTTCATCGATCACGCATTGCGTCATTGTTTGAGGTCTAATTACTTTCATTCGACGCGTGAATTTGATTCTTGATTCTTATTTAGTGAAAACATGTACTTTCTTGCTTGTTTATACCTGGTTTCCTTGCCTCTAAGGTCAATAAAATTTTATGTTGATCCAATATTGTCATTTTGATTGATTCAGTGGATTTTTAAGGCAAAAGTGAGCGAAGTTGGTTGTGGAGTGCTCTTGATGTGTTTTGGGCAGAAGTGGATTGATTTCGAGGCTCGTATGTGTGGTTTGGTGTTCTCTTTTGGTTTCTATTGATTCAAACCATACTATGTTTCATTTGTGAATGATTAGTGTGATTCCAATGATTGTGAGAATCAGATTTGATTATATTGGTTCATGAGTTTGTTCAGAAGCCATGAGAATCAAAACTCTATACCATTGGATGTTGTTACGAAAAGCAAAAATGTATCCATGCGAGAACTATTGTTCTTTAGTGTTTAGTTATAAATAATTTCTTTCCAGTTTAATTAGTTAAGCTTTTATGAATACTTTGATGCATCAATTGATAGATACATAATTTTTATTAGAATACAAGTTAATCTAATTTACTTGCTCGTATTACCTTGATTTGTCTTCTTTTTCTTCATTCACACAATGTGTCTTTGTTTGTTGCTCAATACTTTCATTCCCCGCGTGTAATTTGATTCTCTATTCTTATTCTGTGAAAACGAGTACTTTCTTGCTTCTTTGCACCTGATTACCTAGCGTCGATGCGCAAAAATACATTTTGTTGAACCAATACTGTCATTTTGATATATTCGGTGGATTTTTAATGCAAGATTATGTGAAGTTGGTTGTGGAGTGCTCTAGAAGGTTTTTGGCCGAAGTTGATTGATTTCAAGGCTCGTACGTGTAGTTTCTTGTTCGCTTTTGGTTACAATTAATACAATACATACTATGTTCCATTTGTGAATGATTAGTGTGATTCCATTGATTGTTGTAATCATATTAGATTATATTGGTTCACAAGTGTGTTCAGAAGCCTTAAGAATCATAACTCTATAGCATTGGATGTTGTTAGGAAAAACAAAAAAGCATCCATGCGAGAACAATTGTTCTTTAGTGTTTTGGTATAAATAGTTACGTTCCCATGTAATTAGTTAAGCGTTCATGAATAATTTGATGCCCAATTTATAGTGCATAATTTTGATTAGAATACAAGTAAATCTTATTTATCTTGATTTGACTTCTTTTTCATCGATCACGCATTGCGTCATTGTTTGAGGTCTAATTACTTTCATTCGACACGTGAATTTGATTCTTGATTCTTATTTAGTGAAAACATGTACTTTCTTGCTTGTTTATACCTGGTTTCCTTGCCTCTAAGGTCAATAAAATTTTATGTTGATCCAATATTGTCATTTTGATTGATTCAGTGGATTTTTAAGGCAAAAGTGAGCGAAGTTGGTTTGGAGTGCTCTTGATGTGTTTTTGGGAAGAAGTTGATTGATTTCGAGGCTCGTATGTGTGGTTTCGTGTTCCCTTTTGGTTTCTATTGATTCAAACCATACTATGTTTCATTTGTGAATGATTAGTGTGATTCCAATGATTGTTAGAATCATATTTGATTATATTGGTTCATGAGTTTGTTCAGAAGCCATGAGAATCAAAACTCTATACCATTGGATGTTGTTACGAAAAGCAAAAATGTATCCATGCGAGAACTATTGTTCTTTAGTGTTTAGTTATAAATAGTTTCTTTCCAGTTTAATTAGTTAAGCTTTTATGAATACTTTGATGCATCAATTAATAGATACGTAATTTTTATTAGAATACAAGTTAATCTAATTTACTTGCTCGTATTACCTTGATTTGTCTTCTTTTTCTTCATTCACACAATGTGTCTTTGTTTGTCGCTCAATACTTTTATTCCGCGTGTGTAATTTGATTCTCTATTCTTAGTCTGTGAAAACGAGTACTTTCTTGCTTCTATGCACCTGATTTCCTAGCGTCGATGCGCAAAAATACATTTTGTTGAACCAATATTGTCATTTTGATATATTTGGTGGATTTTTAATGCAAGATTATGTGAAGTTGGTTATGGAGTGCTCTAGAAGTGTTTTGGGCCGAAGTTGATTGATTTCAAGGCTCGTACGTGTAGTTTCTTGTTCTTTTTTGGTTACAATTAATACAATACATACTATGTTCCATTTGTGAATGATTAGTGTGATTCCATTGATTGTTGTAATCATATTAGATTATATTGGTTCATAAGTGTGTCAGAAGCCTTAAGAATCATAACTATAGCATTGGATGTTGTTAGGAAAAACAAAAACATCCATGCGAGAACAATGTTCTTTAGGTTTTGGTATAAATAGTTACCTTCCCATGTAATTAGTTAAGCGTTCATGAATACTTTGATGCACCAATTTATAGTTGCATAATTTTGATTATACAAGTAAATCTTATTTATCTTGATTTGACTTCTTTTTCATCGATCATGCATTGCGTCATTGTTTGAGGTCTAATTACTTTCATTCGATGCGTGAATTGGATTCTTGATTCTTATTTACTGAAAACATGTACTTTCTTGCTTGTTTATACCTGGTTTCCTTGCCTCTAAGGTCAATAAAATATTATGTTGATCCAATATTGTCATTTTTATTGATTCAGTGGATTTTTAAGGCAAAAGTGAGCGAAGTTGGTTGTGGAGTGCATTTGATGTGTTTTGGGCCGAAGTGGATTGATTTCGAGGCTCGTATGTGTGGTTTGGTGTTCTCTTTTGGTTTCTATTGATTCAAACCATACTATGTTTCATTTGTGAATGATTAGTGTGATTCCAATGATTGTGAGAATCAGATTTGATTATATTGGTTCACGAGTTTGTTCAGAAGCCATGAGAATCAAAACTCTATAGCATTGGATGTTGTTACGAAAAGCAAAGATGTATCCATGTGAGA
The DNA here is from genome assembly GCA_025506515.1 of Flaveria trinervia. Classification (NCBI taxonomy): domain Eukaryota; kingdom Viridiplantae; phylum Streptophyta; class Magnoliopsida; order Asterales; family Asteraceae; genus Flaveria; species Flaveria trinervia. The sequence continues at coordinate 2,360 of JACCIX010001208.1, read as the reverse complement.
ACTATTGTTCTTTAGTGTTTAGTTATAAATAGTTTCTTTCCAGTTTAATTAGTTAAGCTTTTATGAATACTTTGATGCATCAATTGATAGATACATAATATTTATTAGAATACAAGTTAATCTAATTTACTTGCTCGTATTACCTTGATTTGACTTATTTTCTTCATTCACACAATGTGTCTTTGTTTGTCCTCATTCCGCGCGTGTAATTTGATTCTCTATTCTTATTCTGTGAAAACGAGTACTTTCTTGCTTCTTTGCACCTGATTTCCTAGCGTCGATGCGCAAAAATACATTTTGTTGAACCAATATTGTCATTTTGATATATTCGGTGGATTTTTAATGCAAGATTATGTGAAGTTGGTTGTGGAGTGCTCTCGAAGTGTTTTGGGCCGAAGTTGATTGATTTCAAGGCTCGTACGTGTAGTTTCTTGTTCGCTTTTGGTTACAATTAATACAATACATACTATGTTCCATTTGTGAATGATTAGTGTGATTCCATTGATTGTTGTAATCATATTACATTATATTAGTTCACAAGTGTGTTCAGAAGCCTTAAGAATCATAACTCTATAGCATTGGATGTTGTTAGGAAAAACAAAAAAAGCATCCTGCGGAGACATTGTTCTTTAGTGTTTTGCTATAAATAGTTACATTCCTGTAATTATTAAACGTTCATGAATACTTTGATGCACAATTTATAGTCGCATAATTTTGATTAGAATACAAGTAAATCTTATTTATCTTGATTTGACTTCTTTTTCATCGATCACGCATTACGTCATTGTTTGAGGTCTAATTACTTTCATTCGACCCGTGAATTTGATTCTTGATTCTTATTTACTGAAAACATGTACTTTCTTGCTTGTTTATATCTGGTTTCCTTGCCTCTAAGGTCAATAAATTTTTATGTTGATCCAATATTGTCATTTTGATTGATTCAATGGATTTTTAAGGCAAAAGTGAGCGAAGTTGGTTGTGGAGTGCTCTTGATGTGTTTTGGGCAGAAGTTGATTGATTTCGAGGCTCGTATGTGTGGTTTCGTGTTCTCTTTTGTCTTCTTTTTGCCTCTAAGGTCAATAAAATTTTATGTTGATCCAATATTGTCATTTTGATTGATTCAGTGGATTTTTAAGGCAAAAGTGAGCGAAGTTGGTTGTGGAGTGCATTTGATGTGTTTTGGGCAGAAGTGGATTGATTTCGAGGCTTGTATGTGTGGTTTGGTGTTCTCTTTTGGTTTCTATTGATTCAAACCATACTATGTTTCATTTGTGAATGATTAGTGTGATTCCAATGATTGTGAGAATCAGATTTGATTATATTGGTTCATGAGTTTGTTCAGAAGCCATGAGAATCAAAACTCTATAGCATTGGATGTTGTTACGAAAAGCAAAGATGTATCCATGTGAGAACTATTGTTCTTTATTGTTTTGTTATAAATAGTTTCTTTCCCATTTAATTAGTTAAGCTTTAATGAATACTTTGATGCATCAATTCATAGATACATAATTTTGATTAGAATACAAGTTAATCTTATTTACTTGCTCGTATTACCTTGATTTGACTTTTTTTCTTCATTCACACAATATGTCTTTGTTTGTCCTCATTCCGCGCGTGTAATTTGATTCTCTATTCTTATTCTGTGAAAACGTGTACTTTCTTGCTTCTTTGCACCTGATTTCCTAGCGTCGATGTGCAAAAATACATTTTGTTGAACCAATATTGTCATTTTGATATATTCGGTGGATTTTTAATGCAATATTATGCGAAGTTGGTTGTGGAGTGCTCTTGATGTGTTTTGGGCAGAAGTTGATTGATTTCGAGGCTCGTATGTGTGGTTTCGTGTTCTCTTTTGGTTTCTATTGATTCAAACCATACTATGTTTCATTTGTGAATGATTACTGTGATTCCAATGATTGTTAGAATCAGATTTGATTATATTGGTTCATGAGTTTGTTCAGAAGCCATGAGAATCAAAACTCTATACCATTGGATGTTGTTACGAAAAGCAAAAATGTATCCATGCGAGAACTATTGTTCTTTAGTGTTTAGTTATAAATAGTTTCTTTCCCATTTAATTAGTTAAGCTTTTATGAATACTTTGATGCATCAATTCATAGATACATAATTTTGATTAGAATACAAGTTAATCTTATTTACTTGCTCGTATTACCTTGATTTGACTTCTTTTTCTTCATTCACACAATGTGTCTTTGTTTGTCGCTCAATACTTTCATTCCGCGCATGTAATTTGATTCTCTATTCTTATTCTGTGAAAACGAGTACTTTCTTGCTTCTTTGCACCTGATTTCCTAGCGTCGATGCGCAAAAATACATTTTGTTGAACCAATATTGTCATT
>JACCIX010001101.1:17500-26264 GCA_025506515.1 Flaveria trinervia | reverse complement strand
TCTTAAACTTGCATACTTTATTAGGATGTTTTGGATCGACAAAACCTTCAGGCTGAACCATATAGACCATCTTCCTCAAGATATCCATTTAGGAAAGCGGTTTTGACATCCATTTGCCAAATCTCATAATCATAATGAGCAGCTACGGCAAACAATATTCTTATAGACTTTAGCATCGCAACAGGTGAGAAGGTTTCATCATAATCAACCCCTTGAGTTTGAGTGAAACCCTTGCTACAAGTCTAGCTTTATAAGTATCCAAGTTTCCATGCATATCGGTTTTCTTCTTGAAAACCCATTTGCTTCCAACTACTTTTGAGTTAAGAGGTGGAACAACCAAGTCCATACTTGATTGTCATGCATGGATTGCATCTCAACGCTCATGGCTTCGAGCCATTTGTCACAATCCGAATTGGACACTGCATCATGATATGTGGTTGTTCATCTGAATCTACCACATAGCCCATCCATGAAAAATCCGTATCTTTCAGGTGGATTATAGTTCTACCACTTCTGCGAACGTTTTGTGTGTATTGATCAACCATTGATCATCTTCAACATCCTCATGTTGAGTGCTAGTTACAACCAAACGTGCATCGGGTTGTGGTTCTTGATCCTCCTCAAGATCCACTGTTCTACTGCTATTCCTCCATAAGGAACTTTGCTTCTAAGAACTCACCCTTTCTGGCAACAAACACCTTTTGTTCCAGTGGGTCATAGAAATAATATCCCATAGAATCTCTAGGATATCCAACAAAGATGCACTTGGTGATCTGACTTCTAACTTGTTTGGGTGGGAGTCTTAACATAAGCCTCACAACCCCAGACCCTTAAGTATGATAGAGATGGAACCCTTCCATGCCATATCTCAAAAGGTGTCCTTTCCACCTTTTTGGTGGGGCCATATTAGAATACAGGCCGCGGAGAGCAGAGCGAAACCCCAAAATGATAGAGTAATGTGCTTCTAGCCATCATAGATCGAACCATATCCAATAAGGTTCATTCTCCTCTCAGACACACCATTATGTTGTGGTGTTCCAGGTGGAGTGAGTTGTGAGACAATCCCACAACTCCTAAGATGATCTTGAAAAACATCACTCAGGTATTCACCTCCTCTATCTATACGGAGAACTTTAATTGACTTGTTAAGTTGATTTTCTACTTCATTCTTGAAGGTTTTGAACATTTCAAAAGCTTCATCTTTGTGCCTTAATAAGTACACATACCATAGCGACTATAATCGTCGGTAAAGGTATGAAGTATCTTTCACCATTCCTAGTCATTGGCTTAAAGGACCACATACATCCGAATGTATGATTCCTAATAAATCTTTTGCCCTTTCATTAGTTCCACTAAAGGGTGCCTTAGTCATCTTTCCTTGTAAACAAGATTCACATACACCAAATGAATTATATTCATTTGTTTTTAAAAGACCATTCTTTTGAAGTGTTTGTATACGTTTCTTGTTTATATGACCAAGAAGACAATGCAAAGATAGGTATCACTCAAGTCCAACTTGAGTTTCTTGGTGTTAGTTTGGTACAATGAGCTATTTAGAGTATTTTCATGAGCCAATTCATAAATACCATTAATGGGAATGGCTTTAAAATAGAACATACCATTTAAAGAAACATGAATATCATTTTCAATAAAAGATAATACATATCCAAATTGTTTTAACAGGGCTACAGAGATAATATTCCTAGTCAAACTAGGAGCATACAAAACATTGTTTAAGATCACTTCCAAACCATTTGGAAGCTTCAAGATGTAGTCACCACGGGCTTCAACTTGAACTTTAGCCCCATTGCCCATGTAGAGGCTTGCATCCCCTTTCTTGAAGTCACTACTTCTTTTGAACCCCTGCACAAATTGCAAATATGAGTTCCACATCCGGTATCTAATACCCATGTGTTAGAGGATATCATGTTTAAATCAATATGGATCATGTAAATTGTACCTGAGGTCTGCCGGCATCCCTCTTTGCTTTCAACTCTTGGAGATGGACAGGACAATTCCTTGCCCAATGTCCAATCTCCCCATACTTGAAGCATGGGTCGTTAGTAGCAACCTTTTGCTTTTTCTGTTGTGGTTGGGTGGCACCCTTGCCACCCCTTTCCCTTTTCCCCAAGCGGGTCCCTTGCCTTGGCAACTTTTGCCTGGGTGCGGGACGAGGCCTTTTATTGTTCCCACCTTCATTGATGGTGAGAACGGGTAAAACCCTTTTACCCATGCCGCCTCGGCAGTTTTGAGCATTGAGTGAAGCTCACCAATGCTTTTGTCCCAAGCATTCATGTTGTAATTCATCACGAATCTCGAACTTGGTAAGGCCATTTAGGATCAAATCCGTGGCCAATTCCTTCGAGACGGGACAATTAAGCCTCTCGAGGCGGTCAATGTGACTTTCATCTTAAGTACATAAGATGAAACAGATTGGTTGTCATCCATACGACATGCATGGAGTGCTCGAACCGTTTCGAAGCGCTCAACCCTTGCTTGCTGTTCGAACGTTTCCATCAGCTGGGTATCATGTCGTAAGCTCCGTGGTGTTCATACTCCTTTTGGAGATCCGGAGTCATGCTTGCAAGCATGAGACAAGACACTTGGATGGAGTCCTCAGTGTATTTCAGCCAATCGTTGTAGGCCTCTCATCATCCTCGCTAGGTTGATCGGGGATAGGGTCGTCTAAAACATATGACCTTCTCTCTTGCTTGAGAACGATTCTCAAGTTTTGATACCAGTCGATAAAGTTGTTATGATTTAGACGTTCCTTTTGGAGGATCGCTCGTAGAGATTGGTTGGACGCGGATGAGTTATCGGAATTATCATTATGTGAGGCCATCTACAAAATTTAACAAAGTTTTATTTTAGTATTTTCGATATAGCCATTTTAATAATTAATGCCTTTTAAGGCCATTTTTTATTAAAATCTAGAACCCAACATATATTCAAATGTGGTTAGGTGACCTTTACCCACGATTTAAATTAATAAGGTGGTCAACGATTGACGGTTGCAACCATTTACAATTTCTAGATGTATGGGATCGACCTTTAAACATCATATGTAAAGTCGGCACGTTAATCCCATCAACACCATTGGAAACCATATTTAGGTGATCCATTTAACATGGTTTGCAAATCAAGTTACCCTACTTGCACACACGTGTGAGTTTACCCACATAAGTGGTTAGGTGACCTTTATCCCACCAATGTGGTATTCCCACCTTAAATCATAAGTTCCCTCTAAATGGTTAGGTGACCTTATCCCATTAAGAGTTTCCAAATGATTCAAGTGTTGTGCAAAAGGACGGTGTTGAACTTGTTAGTCAAAAGTTAGAGATTTCATAATTCTAGTTTAGAAAACTCTATGTACTGTATTTGCATGCTTTCAAATACAAGGTACCCATGGTCCTTTGATTAAAACCAATTCTAATCTTTAAAACCATTAAATCAATTTTGATAACCTTTTATTACCATTTAGTGATTAAGAACCATCATTTTAATAACTTGTTAAGTTTGTTAATAAGTTTGTTAGGCATGTCAAAATTCAACCACTCAATCAAATAACAAACATCCAAACAAGTCATAAGCATAAACAACCATAATGTGCATAACCTTAGCAACTATTGTGACCACACTTGTTTGCCATCACAAGTGTGGTCATTAGGTCTTTCCTAAGGGTTGAATACAACACAAAATAGGGGTCTTGTTGGACACCCACTTGAACTTGCATCCATATGCTTCGAGTCCTTCTTTTGTGTCTTCCATTGTGCTTCTATCCCGAGCATCTTCTTTTACAAAAAAATATATATCCTAATACATATTTCTAGTAAAAGGAAAAAAGCTCCTAATATATTATTACATCCAATGAATAAATAGACAAGTACATTCTTAACAAAGCACAAATGAATAATATACAATCCCAAGAGAAAATAACCAAAACAAACATAGCAAGCATCCAAACAACACAAGGTCAAAGGCTAGGTTATGCACACTAACAACCAATGATCATATCATCAAACATATAATGAAACCCCACTTAAAACCTTCAAATTTCAGCCAACATAAACTGAAATTTTGGTTTTAAAACATTGTCCAAACAATCAACATATCATGATATATATTTTCAAGATCTAATCACTAGCATGTGTGATATGACCTTGAAAGTTGGGGAATCATCCAAACAAAGCATAGCAGCCAAAAAACAGCCTATAACAAGTCTATAAACATCCTTAAAACCAATTTTAAAGGACAAAACAAGCAAGTCATCCACACAACCCGCTCTTGATGCCATTGTTGGGTTTGCAAGAACATAAAACGTAGTTTAACCATTTAAACTTTTAGAAAACGCAGCGGATAATATTAGTTTTAATGCAATTTTGAAAGCTGAAATATATGTTCTTTAAGAGGCCATTAAGCATATGAAACAAACCATAAAACAAGGATCATATTATGTGAATAGACAAGCTATGAGAACATTAAAACAACATAATATGACAGCCACAAGGGGCTGTTAAAACTACCTTTCTGCAGCCTTCAAAACCGAATGAAAGAAGGATGAGATGAAGATGATGATGATATTGTATATGCAGCCCTCAAAGAAGAGAACCTCAAGTTGTAGTACCCACAAGCTTGTTCCAAACACCTTGCTTTGTTAGGGAGCTTTACACCACAAGAACACCCTAGAAGAGCAACCCAAATCCGCCAATACAACCAAGAAAAACGATTTTTCAGCTTGTTTCTGGCAGCTTCAAATCGAAGTTGCTGTCTTCAAAGAGAGAATATGTTTCCCTTTTTGTGTGTGAGAGAGAGTGTAGCAAGATGAGAGATGAGTGATAATGTCTTAACTCTTGCAAAGAACAAGAAGCAAGACACAACCCCTCAATGGCCCATAGGGCGGCCGAAAAACACACCCAAAAAAGGGTTTCCCTCTCATTTTATCTTTATAAAAAACTACACTTTCAAATATATTAAGTTACAAAATTAAAACATAGTTTAAATTTTATAACATAACATTCTTTTACTTGACATTATTTAACCAACTTAAATAATGTATCAAATAAAAAATCTCATGAACAAATTATCCAAATAATATTGTTCTTTCACAAAAGCAATATTTAGAAAACCAATTTACTAAATAGGTGTCAATATTTATTGTATGATCTTATCAACAAATAAATAAGGTTGGTGTTTGTATAGCTTGTTATGGGTATAACCCGACTTGGATCATGACGTACTAACCACATCAATATTCTATGTGTTTTGGGCATATGAAATCTACATGAGGATGTTGAAGATCATCAAATGGTTGATCAATACACACAAAACGTTCGCAGAAGTGATAGAACTAGTAATCTACCTGAAAGATACGGATTTTTCATGGATGGATGCTATGTGGAAATTCAGATGAACCAACCACATACCATGATGCAGTGTCCAATTTGGATTGTGACAAATGGCTTGAGGCCATGAACGTTGAGATGCAATCCATGTATGACAATCAAGTTTGGGAACTTGTTGTACCACCTCTTAATTCCAAAGTAGTTGGAAGTAAGTGGGTCCTCAAGAGAAACCGATATGCATGGAAACTTGGATATTTATAAAGCTAGACTTGTAGCAAAGGGTTTCACTCAAACTCAAGGGGTTGATTATGATGAAACCTTCTCACCTGTTACGATGCTAAAGTCTATAAGGATATTGTTTGCCATAGCTGCTCATTATGATTATGAGATTGGCAATGGATGTCAAAACGGCTTTCCTAAATGGATATCTTGAGGAAGATGTCTATATGGTTCAGCCTGAAGGTTTTGTCGATCCAAACATCCTAAAAGTATGCAAATTAAAGAAATCAATCTATGGATTGAAACAAGCATCTAGAAGCTAGAATCATCGTTTTGATGAGGAGGTAAAGAAATTTGGCTTCATCAAAAATGCTGATGAGGCTTGTGTGTATAAGAAGGCTAGTGGGAGCATAATAACTTTCCTACTATTGTATGTTGATGACATACTACTATTTGGAAATGACATTCCAACTTGGAAGGTGTAAAAACCTGGCTTGGAAGTTGTTTTTCCATTAAGGATCTTGGAGAAGCCGCCTATATTCTGGGAATAAAGATCTATAGGGATAGATCAAGGCGGTTGATTGGTTTAAGTCAAAGTGCGTATATTGATAAAATCTTGAAAAGGTTCAAGATGGAGAACTCTAAGAAGGTATCGTACCTATTCAAAGAGGAACGATATTGAGTACGACTCAATGTCCAAGCTCAAAGGATGAGCAAGATAAAATGAAGGCAATCCCATACGTATCTGCTATTGGATCCATCATGTATGCGATGATATGCACTCGACCGGACGTGTCATGCGCCTTAAGCATGACAAGCCGTTACCAGCAAAATCCTGAAACAGTCATTGGATGGCTGTTAAGAACATACATAAGTACCTAAGGAGGACAAGGGATATGTTCCTAATCTATGGATCTGGTGATGAGGAACTCGTTGTAAAAGGTTACACGGATGCGAGTTTCCAAACCGATCGTGATGATTCTCGGTCACAATCGGGATATATTTTCATTCTGAATGGAGGAACGGTCTCTTGGAAGAGCTCCAAGCAGGATGTGGTGGCTCTATCAACTACAGAATCAGAATGCGTCGCCGCTTCATTGGCAGCTCAAGAAGCTGCATGGTTGAAGAAATTCATGCCGATCTGGGGTTGTCCCTTCCATTCAGGACCCCCTAGAGATCTTTTGTGATAACGAGGGGTGCGATTGCTCAAATCAAGGAACCTCGTGCTCATCAAAAGACTAGGCACATGAGCGGAGATTCAACTACATACGGGATGAAGTTGAAAAGGGAAAGATATGTATTCGCAAAGTTCACACGGATCAAAACATAGCGGATCCTCTCACGAAGCTCCTTGAAAAGGCAAAGCATGAAGGTCATACTTGTGCCATGGGACTTCGATATTCTAGTGATTGGATTTGATCTGTAAACTTTGTATTTGGATATGGGGAACTCTTATTATTTGAATAAAATTATTTGGTTATAATGTTTCAATTAATGTTCCAATTTAGCATGTTAATCCATGAGTAAATTGTTTACTCTAAATGTCCGTAGTCGTTCATACTTGTGGGACAAGTGTGAGGGTAAGATTATTATGAACTTGGATTGGTTGATATTCATAAGGATGAATATAGAGCAATGGGTTGCTACCAAGGTTCATAGATATTTATGGGATGCAAATATTGGACTAACCCGCATCTCAATTTTACTACATGGAATCTTATTGATTGATCATAAGTAAATTTGAGTAAAGGCGAATATCATTTGGTATCCTCCGACCTGAGATACATATTGGGTTTTGATATTCACCAAGTATTATAACTTGAGCTTTCTTCACTGTCCTGAATAGTGGACAACACATAAGGGTATGTTCAGGTATGACACGAGGTGTTGTGAGAAACGTATGTAGTCGAGATGGAATTGTTCCTCTTATTCGTTGAGAGTTAGATGTCTAAGGCCTGATAAGTTAAATCAACAAGGAATGATCATTATGTGTCCTGGATTTAACATGACATTTGTAACAAAAGGATAGATGATTGATTCACTAAATCATTTCAAGTAGGGTACTTGAAAGGGATGATGTTATTAAATGGCTATAAGACATGCGTATTAAGGGTAGTAAACCGTTGTTAGGCGGTATTTACTGCTTGCATTAATCTTCTATGAATCTGGGGCAGTGGGAGATTGTAGGATTCTGAGTGCCCAAGACACTTAGAATATTGATGTGGTTAGTACGTAATGATCCAAGTCGGGTATACCCAATAACAAACTTAGCAAACACCAATTAATATTTAGTGATGATATGATCATGCAATTAAATATTTACACCAATTTAGAAAATGGGTTTTCTAAATAAGTTGCATATGAGAGGGAACAATTATTAGGATATTTTGTTCAATAATATTATTTGATGTGTTATTTAAATTGGTTAGATGACACCAAATAATAATGAGAGAATATAACTTATAAAGATAAATGATCAATTGTATAAGTTATATAACTTGTACATACAATTAAATGGTTAATTGTATGTCTAGTTACAAGACATTTTAACATGTGTGTATGTGTTCAAATTAAAAGGGGGAAACCCTTTTGGTTTCAAAAATTTCGGCGCCCCCCTTGATTGTCATTGGACCTTTTTCTTTGAACACATCACACATTATTAACTCTTGTCCCCTTTGATCTCTTACTTCTCTCTCACATGCAATAGACAAAAACCTCCCACTTTTCTCTCTAAATTTTCGGCCAGCAGCAAGAAGAGGGTTTTGTGGTTGTTTTGGTGTCATCTCCCTAGCAAGAAGAGGTGTTTGCAAGGAGACTTGGGGTATACTAGCTTGAGGGGTCCTTCCTTGGAGCCTTGGCCGATTTTCTAGCATCTTATCATCCTATTTTGGTCGATTTTCAGCTGGACAAAGAGGTAGTAATCACAGCTCATTGTGGCTGTGATTTTATGTAGTTTAACATATGTTCAGCTTGTTCATTCACATATTAATGATCCTTTTGATTTGGGTTTGTTTTTCCATCTTAAAACATCATTAAGAACACAAAATTTTCAGATTATAAACATGTTATAATGTCTATCTTCCGCTGCGTTTTTCAGAAAGTTTAAAAGGTTAAACTTGTTTTCTTGTGTTCTAACAAACCCATCAGTTGTTGTTGTTGTTTCCGTTGTCGTTGTTGTTATGTTGTTGGTGTTGTTAGTGTTG
>JACCIX010001101.1:0-7500 GCA_025506515.1 Flaveria trinervia | reverse complement strand
GTGTTGTAGTAGTTGTTGTTGTCATTGTTATTATTGTTGTTGTTGTTGTTGTTGTTGGTCTTCTGTTGTTTTTGTTGTTTTCGATGTTGTTGTTGTTGTTGTTGTTCTTGTGTCTGTTGTTGTACTTGTTGTTGTTGTAATTGTCATTGTTGTTGTTGTTGTTATTGTTGCTGTTGTTGGTGTTGTTGATGAAGTTGTTGTTGATATTGTTGTTGTTGTTGGTGGTGGTGCTGTTGTTAGTGTTGTTGTTGTTGGGTGGTGCTGTGTTAGTGTTGTTGTTGTTGTTGTTGCTATTGTTGTTGTTGTTGTTGATGTTCTTGTTGTTGTGTTGTTGTTGTTGTTGATGTTCTTGTTGTGTTGTTGTTGTTGTTGTTGCTATTATTGTTGTTGGTGGTGGTGGTGGTGGTAGAGGTGGTAGTGTTGTTGTTGTCGTTATTGTTGTTATTGTTGTCATCATTGTTGTTGTTGTCGTTGTTGTTGTTGTTGTCGTTGTTGTTGTGGTTGTCGTCGTTGGTGTTGTCAGTGTTGTTGCTTGTTGTGGTCGTTTTTGTCGTTGTTGTTGTTGCTGTTTTTTACGGAGTTGTTGTCGTTGTTGTTGTGGTCGCTATTGTCGTTATTGTTGTTGTTGTTGTTTACGTTGTTGTTGTTGTTGTTGTTGTTGTTGTGGTCATTGTTGTCGTTGTTGTTGTGTTGTTTGTTATGTAGTTGTTGTTGTTTTGTTTATGTTGTTGTTATTGTTGTATGTTGTTTGTTGGTTGTTGTTGTTGTGTTGTTGTTGTTGTTGTTATGTTGTTTGTGTTTTTTTTGTTGTTATTGTTGTTGTTGTTGTTGTTGTTTTTGCTGTTTGTTGGTGTTGTGGTTGTTTTGTTGATGTTGTTGGTGTTGCAGTTGTTATTGTTGATGTTGTTGGTGTTGTAGTTGGTGTGGTGCTGTTGTTAGTGTTGTTGTTGGTGTTGTTGTTGGTGTTGTTGTTATTGTTGTTTTTGATGTTGTTGTGTTATTGGCATTGTTGTTGTCATTGTTGTTGTTATTGTGGTCATTGTTGTTCTTGTTGCTGTTGGTCATGTGTGTTGTTAGTGTTGTCGTTGTCGTAGTTTTGTTATTGTTGTCATTGTGTTATTGTTGTTGTTGTGTTGGCGTTGTTGTGTCATTGTTGTAGTGTTGTCCTTGTTTTGTGTCATCGTGTTGTTGTTTTTGTTATTCTGTTATTGTTATTGATGTGGTTGTTGTTGGTTGTCATTGGTGTTGTTGTTTTGTGTTGTTTTGTTGTTGATACTGTTGTTGTTGTGTTGGTTGTTGTTGGTGTCGTTGTTAGTGCTAGTGTTGTTGTTAGTGTTGTTGTTGGTGTTGTTGTTAGTGTTGTTTTTGATGTTGTAGTTGTTGTCATTGTTGTTGTTGTTGTCGTTGCTGTGTAGTTGTGTTGTTGTTATTGTCGTCGTTGGTGTTGTTGTGTTGTTGTTATGTTTGTTGTTGTTTTTGTTGTTGTTGTTGCTGTTGTTGTTGGTTTTGTCGTTTGTTGTTGTGGTCGCATTGTCGTTATTGTTGTTGTTGTTGTATACGTTGTTGTTGCTGTTGTTGTTGTTGTTGTGGTCTTTGTTTTCGTTGTTGTTGTTCTTGTTGTTTATGTTTTTGTTGTTTTTTTTATGTTGTTGTTGTTGTTATTGTTGTTGTTGTTGTTGCTTTTGCTGTTGTTGTTGGTGTTGTGGTTGTTGTTGTTGATGTGTTGGTGTTGTAGTGTTGTTGTTTTGGTCATTATTATTATGTTGTTGTCTTCTTGTTGTTTTTGTTGTTTTCGATGTTGTTGTTGTTGTTGTTGTTCTTGTGTCTGTTGTTGTACTTGTTGTTGTTGTAATTGTCATTGTTGTTGTTGTTGTTGTTATTGTTGTTGTTGTTGTTGTTGTTGATGAAGTTGTTGTTGATATTGTTGTTGTTGTTGGTGGTGGTGCTGTTGTTAGTGTTGTTGTGTTGTTGGCTATGTTGTTGTTGTTGTTGATGTTCTTGTTGTTGTGTTGTTGTGTTGTTGCTATTATTGTTGTTGTTGTTGGTGGTGGTGTGGTAGAGGGTGGTAGTGTTTTTGTTGTCGTTATTGTTGTTATTGTTGTCATCATTGTTGTTGTTGTCTTTGTGTTGTTGTTGTGTTGTGTGTTGTGGTTGTCGTCGTTGGTGTTGTCAGTGTTGTTGTGTTGTGGTCGTTTTTGTCGTTGTTGTTGTTGCTGTTGTTTATGGAGTTATTGTCGTGTTGTTGTGGTCGCTATTGTCGTTATTGTTGTTGTTGTTGTTTACGTTGTTGTTGTTGTGGTCGTTGTGGTCATTGTGGTCGTTGTTGTCGTGGTTGTTGTTGTTTTTGTTTATGTAGTGGTTGTTGTTTTTGTTATGTTGTTGCTATTGTTGTTATTGTTGTTGTTGTTGTTGTTGTTGTTGTTGTTTTTTTTTGTGTTATTGTTGTTGTTGTTGTGTTGTGTTTTGCTGTTGTGTTGTGTGTGGTTGTTTTTGTTGATGTTGTGGTGTTGAGGTTTTATTGTTGATGTTGTTGGTGTTGTAGTTGGTGGTTGCTGTTGTTAGTGTGTGTAGGTTGTTGTTTGGTGTTGTTGTTATTGTGTTTTTGATGTTGTTGTTGTTATTGGCATTGTTGTTGTCAGTTGTTGTTATTGTGGTCATTGTTGTTGTTGTTGCTGTTGGTCATGTTGTGTTGTTAGTGTTGTCATGTCGTCCGTTGTTTTTGTTATTTTGTCATTGTTGTTATTGTGTTGCTATGTTGGCGTGTTGTTGTCATGTTGTTAGTGTTGTCCTTGTTTTTGTTGTCATCGTGTTGTTGTTGTTTATTATGTTATTGTTATTGATGTGGTTGTTGTTGCTGTTGTCATTGGTGTTGTTGTTGTTGTTGTTGTTTTTGTTGTTGATATTGTTGTTGTTGTTGTTGGTGGTGTCGTGTTGTTAGTGTGTGTTAGTGGTGTTGTTGTTGTTGTTTTGGTGTTGTTTGTTAGTGTTGTTTTGATGTGTGTTGTTTGTAGTTGTTGTCATTGTTGTTGTTGTTGTCGTTGCTGTTGTAGTAGTTGTTGTTGTTATTGTCGTCGTTGGTGTGTTGTTGTTGTTGTTATGTTGTTTGTTGTTTTGTTGTTGTGTTGCTGTTGTTGTTTTTTGTCATCGTTGGTGTTGTTGTTGGGTTGTTGTTGTTGTTGTGTTGTTTTCGTTGTCGTTGTTGTTATGTTTGTGTGTTTTCGTTTGTCATTGTTGTTATGTTGTTGTTGTTGATTTTGTTGGTGTTGTGTTGTTGTTTGTTGTTGGTGTTGGTGTTTTTGTTGTCGTTGTTGTTGTTATTGTGGTCATTGTTGTTGTTGTTGCTATTGGTGTTGTTGTTGTTGTTAGTGTTGTCGTTGTTGTTTACGGTTGTCATTGATGTTATTGTGTGTTGTTGTTACTGTTGTTGTTGTCATCTTGTTAGTGTTGTCCTGTGTTTTGTTGTCATCGTTGTGTTGTTGTTGTTGTTATGGTTGTGATGTGGTTGTTGTTGCTTGTCGTTGTGTGTTGTTGAAGTTGTTGTGTTTTTGTTGTTGATATTGTTGTTGGTTGTTGGTGGTGCTGTTGTTAGTGCTGGTGTTGTTGTTAGTGTGTTGTTGGTGTTGTTGTTTTTGATGTTGTTGTTGTTGTAGTTGTTGTCATTGTTGTTGTGTTGTTGTCGTGCTGTTGTCGTTGTTGTTGTTATCAATATCAAGCTAAGACAATTACAAGTATGAAAGCAGATTCGAATATCTTGTGTATTCATTTTTATCTACCTGCAAATCTAAGCTATTTATACTGAAAACAAAAAGTAAAGGAATTAACAAATTACACAAATAGTCCCTATACTATTACAAACTATCAAAAGACAAATAAAGTTAATCTTTCTTAGAGCACTTAACAGTGTTGTTGTTTGTGTTGTTGTTGTTGTTGTTTTTGATGATGTTATTGTTGTTGTTGTTGTTGTTTAGGTTGTTGTTGTTGTTGTTGTGGTCGTTGTTGTCGTTCTTGTTGTTGCTGTTGTTTAAGTTGTGCTTGTTGTTGTTGTTGTTGTTTTTGTTGTTATTGTTGTTGTTGTTGTTGTTGTTTTTGTTGTTATTGTTGTTGTTGTTGTTGTATATGTTGTTGTTGTTGGCGTCGTTGTAGTTGTTGTTGTTTTCGTTGTCGTTGTTGTTATGTTTGTTGTTGTTTTTGTTGTTGTTGTTGCTGTTGTTGTTGTTGTTGTTTTTGTCGTTGTTGTTGTGGTCGCTATTGTCGTTATTGTTGTAGCTGTTGTATACGTTGTTGTTGCTGTTGTTGTTGTTGTTGTGGTCGCTATTGTCGTATTGTTGTTGCTGGTGTATATGTTGTTGTCATTGTTGTTGTTGTTGTTGTGGTTGCTGTTGTAGTTGTTGTTGTTGTTATTGTCGTCGTTGGTGTTGTTGTTGTTGTCGTTGTTGTTGGTGTTGTTTTCGTTGTCGTTGTTGTTATATTTGTTGTTGTTGTTTTTGTCGTCGTTGTTGTGGTCGCTATTGTCGTTATTGTTGTTTCTGTTGTATACGTTGTTGTTGTTGTTGTTGTTGTGGTTGTTGTTGTCGTTGTTGTTGTTGTTGTTTATGTGGTTGTTGTTGTTCTATTTGTTTAAGTTGTTGTTGTTGTTGTTGTTGTTATTGTTGTTGTTGTTGTTATTTTTGTTGTTGTTGATATTGTTGTTGTTGTTGGTGGTGGTGCTGTTGTTAGTGTTGTTGTTGTTGTTGTTGCTATTGTTGTTGTTGTTGTTGATGTTCTTGTTGTTGTTGTTGTTGTTGTTGTTGTTGTTGCTATTATTGTTGTTGTTGTTGGTGGTGGTGGTGGTAGAGGTGGTAGTGTTTTTGTTGTCGTTATTGTTGTTATTGTTGTCATCATTGTTGTTGTTGTCGTTGTTGTTGTTGTTGTCGTTGTTGTTGTGGTTGTCGTCGTTGGTGTTGTCAGTGTTGTTGCTTGTTGTGGTCGTTTTTGTCGTTGTTGTTGTTGCTGTTGTTTATGGAGTTATTGTCGTTGTTGTTGTGGTCGCTATTGTCGTTATTGTTGTTGTTGTTGTTTACGTTGTTGTTGTTGTGGTCGTTGTGGTCGTTGTGGTCGTTGTTGTCGTTGTTGTTGTTGTTGTTTTTGTTTATGTAGTGGTTGTTGTTTTTGTTTATGTTGTTGCTATTGTTGTTATTGTTGTTGTTGTTGTGTTGTTGTTGTGTTGTTGTTGTTGTTGTTTTTTTTTTTGTTGTTATTGTTGTTGTTGTTGTTGTTGTTGTTTTTGCTGTTGTTGTTGGTGTTGTGGTTGTTTTTGTTGATGTTGTTGGTGTTGTAGGTTTTATTGTTGATGTTGTTGGTGTTGTAGTTGGTGGTGCTGTTGTTAGTGTTGTTGTAGGTGTTGTTGTTGGTGTTGTTGTTATTGTTGTTTTTGATGTTGTTGTTGTTATTGGCATTGTTGTTGTCATTGTTGTTGTTATTGTGGTCATTGTTGTTGTTGTTGCTGTTGGTCATGTTGTTGTTGTTAGTGTTGTCATTGTCGTTGTTTTTGTTATTGTTGTCATTGTTGTTATTGTTGTTGCTGTTGTTGGCGTTGTTGTTGTCATTGTTGTTAGTGTTGTCCTTGTTTTGTTGTCATCGTTGTTGTGTTGTGTATTCTGTTATTGTTATTGATGTTTTGTTGTTGCTGTTGTCATTGGTGTTGTTGTTGTTGTTGTTGTTTTTGTTGTTGATATTGTTGTTGTTGTTGGTGGTGGTCGTTGTTAGTGCTAGTGTTGTTGTTAGTGTTGTTGTTGGTGTTGTTGTTAGTGTTGTTTTTGATGTTGTTGTTGTTGTAGTTGTTGTCATTGTTGTTGTTGTTGTCGTTGCTGTTGTAGTAGTTGTTGTTGTTATTGTCGTCGTTGGTGTTGTTGTTGTTGTTGTTATGTTTGTTGTTGTTTTTGTTGTTGTTGTTGCTGTTGTTGTTTTTTTGTCATCGTTGGTGTTGTTGTTGGTGTTGTTGTTGTTGTTGTTGTTGTTGTTGTTGTTGTTGTTTTCGTTGTCGTTGTTGTTATGTTTGTTGTTGTTTTCGTTGTCATTGTTGTTATGTTTGTTGTTGTTGATTTTGTTGGTGTTGTTGTTGTTGTTGTTGTTGGTGTTGGTGTTTTTGTTGTCGTTGTTGTTGTTATTGTGGTCATTGTTGTTGTTGTTGCTATTGGTGTTGTTGTTGTTGTTAGTGTTGTCGTTGTTGTTGTTGTTACGGTTGTCATTGATGTTATTGTTGTTGTTGTTGTTACTGTTGTTGTTGTCATTCTTGTTAGTGTTGTCCTTGTTTTTGTTGTCATCGTTGTTGTTGTTGTTGTTGTTATTGTTGTTGATGTGGTTGTTGTTGCTGTTGTCGTTGGTGTTGTTGTTGATGTTGTTGTTGTTTTTGTTGTTGATATTGTTGTTGTTGTTGTTGGTGGTGCTGTTGTTAGTGCTGGTGTTGTTGTTAGTGTTGTTGTTGGTGTTGTTGTTTTTGATGTTGTTGTTGTTGTAGTTGTTGTCATTGTTGTTGTTGTTGTTGTCGTTGCTGTTGTCGTTGTTGTTGTTATCAATATCAGCTAAGACAATTAAAGTATGAAAGCAGATTCGAATTCTTGTGTATTCATTTTTATCTACCTGCAAATCTAAGCTATTTATACTGAAAACACAAAAAGTAAAGGAATTAACAAATTACACAAATAGTCCCTATACTATTACAAACTATCAAAAGACAAATAAAGTTAATCTTTCTTGAGCAACTAACAGTTGTTGTTTGTGTTGTTGTTGTTGTGTTTTTGATGATGTTATTGTTGTTTGTTGTTGTTTAGGTTGTTGTTGTTGTTGTTGTGGTCGTTGTTGTCGTTCTGTTGTGTTGTTGTTTAAGTTGTGGTGTTGTTGTTGTGTGTGTTTTTGTTGGTATTGTTGTTGTGTGTGTTGTTTTGTTGTTATGGTTGTTGTTGTTGTTGTATATGTTGTTGTTGTTGGCGTCGTTGTAGTTTGTTGTTTTCGTTGTCGTTGTGTTATGTTTTGTTGTGTTTGTTGTGTTGTTGTGTTGTGTTGTTGTTGTTTTTGTCGTTGTTGTTGTGGTCGCTATTGTCGTTATTGTTGTTGCTGTTGTATACGTTGTTGTTGCTGTTGTTGTTGTTGTTGTGGTCGCTATTGTCGTTATTGTTGTTGCTGTTGTATATGTTGTTGTCATTGTTGTTGTGTTGTTGTGGTTGCTGTTGTAGTTGTGTTGTTGTTATTGTCGTGTGGTGTTGTTGTTGTTGTCGTTGTTGTTGGTGTTGTTTTTCGTTGTCGTTGTTGTTATATTTGTTGGTGTTGTTTTTGTCGTAGTTGTTGTGGTCGCTTATGTCGTTATTGTTGTTTCTGTTGTATACGTTGTTGTTGTTGTTGTTGTTGTGGTTGTTGTTGTCGTTGTTGTTGTTGTTGTTTATGTGGTTGTTGTTGTTCTATTTGTTTAAGTTGTTGTTGTTTTGTTGTTGTTATTGTTGTTGTTGTTGTATTTGTGTTGTTGTT
>JACCIX010000408.1:0-32604 GCA_025506515.1 Flaveria trinervia | reverse complement strand
ACTCAAACAAGAAACATAAAGTTTGTTCGATGTAAAACGATCTCAAATCAAAGTAACACGAACAAGTAAATATGTTTTGCTTGTATTTTAAACAAAAAGTGTCAAGCAATAGAGTGGTGCATCAGAGTACTCAAGAATGCTTAACTAAATACATTACAAAGGAACTTGTTACAACAAAACACTAAAGTATAATAGTTCTCGCGTAGATAGTCTTTTGCTTTCTCTCACAACCTCCAATGCTATGGAGTTTTGATTCTTAATCCTTCTTACACACTCTCGTGAACATCTAACACATCTAATTATGATCATCATTGGAATCACCGTAATTAATCACAAAGGGATGTATTTCTTTTGTTTCAAATTAAAACCAAAACTAACGTGAAACCACAATAACACTTGAAATCAGTCCACTCTGACCCAAACTCATCGACAACACTTCACAACCCCTTCGACACTCTCAAATATGAAATGCAACCGATTCATTCAAAATGACCACTTAAAATCCAGAAAATGCTTAATCGCCTCTACGCAGGAAGTGAAGTGTAAAGAACCAAGAAACTACTCTTAATTTCTCAATAAAAATGGTGAATCAATTTACACAACGGAAAGAAAGTAATCAACATCAACAAAAACACAAAGTTTGTTCAATGAAAAAAGATCTCAATCAATACACGAACCGTAAATACGTTATGCTTGTATTTATAAACAAAATTGTCAAGCAATAGAGTGGTGCATCAAAGTACAAAGAATGCTTAACTAAATAAATTACAAAGGAAGTTGTTACAACAAAACACTAAACTAAATAGTTCTCGCGTAGATAGTCTTTGCTTTCTCTAATAACTCAATACTATAGAGTTTTTATCTTAAGCCTTCTTAACACTCTCATGAACATCTAAACCATCCAATTAGATCATCATTGGAATCACCATAATTATCACAAGGGAATGTTTTCTGTTGTTTAAATTAAAATCAAATAAACGTGAAACACACACGAATAACACTTGAAATCATCCACTCCGACCCAAACTCATCGACACACTCCACAAGCCACTTCGAACACTCTCAAATATGAATGCACCGATTCATTCAAAATGACAACTTTAAATTCAGAAAATGCTTAATCGACTATCTATGGAAATAAATGAAGTGTAAGAACCAAGAAACTAGTCTTATTTTCTCAATAAAAATGGTGAATCAAATTACACTAGCGGAATGAAAGTAAGCAAACATCAAAAAAGAAACGCAAAGTTTGTTCGAGAAAAAAGATCTGAAATCAAAGTAACAAGAACAAGTAAATGTTATGCTTGTATTTTAACAAAATTGTCAAGCATAGTGTGGTGCATCAAAGTACTCAAGAATGCTAACTAAAACATTACAAACACTTGTTACAACAAAACACTAAACTATAATATCTCGTGTCGTTAGTCTTTTGCTTTCTCTAACAACCTCCAATGCTATGGAGTTTTGATTCTTAATCCTTTTTAACACTCTCATGAACATCTAAACAAATCTAACTATGATCATCATTGGAATTCATAAATAATCACAAAGGAATGTAGTTTCTGTTGTTTAAATTAAAACCAAAACTAAACGTCAAACACACGAATAACACTTGAAATCAGTCCACTCCGCCCAAACTCATCGCAAACACTCCACAACCCACTTCGAACACTCTCAAATATGAAATGCAACCGATTCATTCAAAACCACACTTTTAAATCCAGAAAATGCTTGATCGACCATCTACGCAAGGAAGTGAAGTGTAAAGTACGAAGAAACTACCTTAATTTCTCAATAAAAATGGTGAATCAAATTACACTAGCGGAATGATAGTAATCAAACATCAAACAAGAAAAGCCAAAGTTTGTTCGATGAAAAAAGATCTCAAATCAAAGTAACACGAACAAGTAAATTTTATGCTTGTATTTTAAATAAGATTGTCAAATAGAGTGGTGCATCAAAGTTCTCTAGAATGCTTAACTAAATACATTACAAAGAACTTGTTACAATAAAACACTAAACTATGAGAGTTTTCCGCGTAGATAGTCTTTTGCTTTCTCGAACAACCTCCAATGCTATAGAGTTTTGATTCTTAAGCCTTCTTAACACTCTCATGACATCTAAACACACCAATATGATCATCATTGGAATCACCATAATTATCACAAAGGGAATGTAGTTTCTGTTGTTTATTAAATCAAAAACTAAACGTGAAACACACAGAATAACATGAAATCAGTCCACTCCGACCCAAACTCATCGACAACACTCCACAAGCCACTTCGAACACTCTCAATATGAAATGCAACCGATTCATTCAAAATGACAACTTTAAATCCAGAAAATGCTTAATCGATTATCTATGGAAAGAATGAAGTAAAAAGAACCAAGAAACTAGTTTATTTTCCTCAATAAAACGGTGAATCAAATTACACTAGCAGAATGAAGTAAGCAAACATCAAACAAGACGCAAAGTTTGTTCGATGAAAAAAGATCTCAAATCAAAGTAACAAGACAAGTAAATATGTTATGCTTGTATTTTAAACAAATTTGTCAAGCAATAGTGTGGTGCATCAAATTACTGAAGAATGCTTAACTAAATACATTACAAAACAACTTGTTACAACCAAAACACTAAACTATAAAAGTTCTCGCGTCGTAGACTTTTGCTTTCTCTAACAACCTCCAATGCTATGGAGTTTTGATTCTAATACTTCTTAACACTCTCATGAACATCTAACATCTAATTATGATCATCATTGAATCACCATAATTAATCACAAAGGGAATGTTGTTTCTGTTGTTTAGATTAAAACCAAACTAACCGTGAAACACATGAATAACACTTGAAATCAGTTCACTCCGACCCAAACTCATCGACAACACTCCACAACCCACTTCGAACACTCTCAAATATGAATGCAACCGATTCATTCAAAATGACAACTTTAAATCCAGAAAATGCTTATCTACTATCTATGAAAGAAATGAAGTGTAAAGAACCAAGAAACTAGTCTTATTTTCTCAATAAAACGGTGAATCAATTACACTAGCGGAATGAAAGTAAGCAAACATCAAACAAAAACGCAAAGTTTGTTCGATGAAAAAAGATCTGAAATCAAAGTAACAAGAACAAGTAAATATGTTATGCTAGTATTTTAAACAAAATTGTCAAGCAATAGTGTGGTGCATCAAAGTACTCAAGAATGCTTAACTAAATACATTACAAAACAACTGTTACAACAAAACACTAAACTATAATATTTCTCGCGTCGGTAGTCTTTTGCTTTCTCTAACAACCTCCAATGCGGAGTTTTGATTCTTAATCCTCCTTACACTCTCGGCAGCTTCTAAACACATCTAATTATGATCATCATTGGATCACATAATTAATCACAAAGGGAATGTAGTTTCGTTGTTAAAATTAAAACCAAAACTAAACGTCAAACACACGAATAACACTTGAAGTCAGTCCACCCGACCCAAACTCATCGACAACACTCCCACACCCACTTCAACACTCACAAATATAAAAAAACCGATTCATTCAAAATGACCACTTTAACGCCAGAAAATGCTTAATCGACCATCTACGCAAGGAAATGAGTGTAAAAAACAAGAACTACTCTTAATTTCTCAATAAAAATGGTGAATCTAATTACACTAGCGGAAAGAAAGTAATCAAACATCAAACAAGAAACGCAAAGTTTGTTCGATGAAACAAGATCTCATATCAAAGTGACACGAACAAGTAAATATGTTATGCTTTTATTTTAAATAAAATTGTCAAGTAATAGAGTGGTGCATCAAAGTACTCTAGAATGCTTATCTAAATACATTACAAAGGACCTTGTTACACGAACACTAAAGTGTAATAGTTTCTCGGGTAGATAGTCTTTTGCTTTCTCTCACAACCTCCAATGCTATGGAGTTTTGATTCTTAGGCCTTCATAACACTCTCATGAACATCTAAACCATCTAATTATGATCATCATTGGAATCATCATAATTATCACAAAGGGAATGTAGTTCTGTTGTTTAAATTAAACCAAAACTAACGTCAAACACGCATGACCTTGAAATCAGTCCACTCCGACCCAAACTCATCGACAACACTCCACAACCCCTCGACACTGTCAATATAGATGCAACCGATTCATTCAAAATGACCACTTTAAATCCGAAAATGCTTAATCGACCATCTACTCCAAGGAAATGAAGTGTAAAACCAAGAAACTACTCTATTTTCTCAATAAAAACGGTGATCAAATTACACTAACGGAATGAAAGTAGCAAACATCAGACAAGAAACCCAATTTGTTCGAGGAAAAAGATCTGAAATCAAAGTAACAAGAACACAAGTAAATATGTTTTGATTGTATTTTAAATAAAATTGTCAAGCAATAGAGTGTGCCTGAATACTCTAGAATGCTTTACCCAATACATTACAAAGGAACTTGTTACAACAAACACAAAACTATAATGTTCTCAGCATAGATATTCTTTGCTTTCTCTAACAACCTCCAATGCTATGGAGTTTTGATTCTTAAGCCGTCTTAACACTCTCATGAACATCTAACACACTAATTATGATCATCATTGGAATCACCATAATTAGTCATAAAGGAATATAGTTTCTGTTGTTTTAATTAAAATCAAAACTAAACGTGAAACACACGAATAACACTTGAAATCAGTCCACTCTGACCTAAACTCATCGACAACACTCCACAACCCACTTTGAACACTATCCAATAATGAATGCAACCGATTCATTTAAAATTACAACTTTAATTCAGATAATGCTTGATCAACCATCTATGCACGAAAGAAAGTTGTAAAGAACCAAGAAAATACTCTTATTTTCTCAATAAAAACGGTGAATCAATTAACACTAGCGGAATGAAGTATCAACATCAACAAGAAACAGCAAAGTTTGTTCATGAAAAAGATCTCAAATCAAAGTAACACGAACAAGTAAATATGTTTGCTTGTATTTTAACAAAAGTGTCAAGCAATAGAGTGGTGCATCAAAGTACTCAAGAATGCTTAACTAAATACATTACAAAGGAACTTGTTTACACCCGAAACACTAAAGTATAATATTCTCAGGTAGATAGTCTTTTGCTTTCTCTCACAACCTCCATGCTATGGAGTTTTGATTCTTAATCCTTCTTAACACTCTCGTGAACATCTAAACACATCTATTATGATCATCATTGGAATCACCATAACTAATAACAAAGGGAATGTAGTTTCTGTTGTTCAAATTAAAACCAAACTAGACTTAAAACCAACGAATAACACTTGAAATCAGTCACTCCGCCTAAACTCATCGACAACACTCCACAACCCAGTTTGAACACTATCAAATATGAATGCACTGATTCATCATTAAATTACAACTTTAATTCCAGATAATGCTTAATCAACTATCTATGCACGGAAATAAAGTGTAAGAACCAAGAAACTACTCTTATTTTCTCAATAAAAACGGTGAATCATTACACTAGCGAAATGAAAGTAATCAAACATCAACAAGAAACATAAGTTTGTTCGATGAAAAACGATCTCAATCAAAGTAACACGAACCAGTAATATGTTATGCTTGTATTTTAAACAAAATTGTCAAGCATAGAGTGGTGCATCAAGTACTCAAGAATGCTTAACTAAATACATTACAAAGGAAGTTGTTACAACAACACACTAAACTATAATAGTTCTCGCAGATGGTCGTTTTTGCTTTCTCTAACAACCTCCAATGCTATAGAGTTTTGATTCTTAAGCCTTCTTAACACTCTCATGAACATCTAAACACACCCAATTATGATCATCATTGGAATCACCATAATTAATCACAAAGGGAATGTAGTTTCTGTTGTTTAAATTAAAATCAAAACTAAACGTGAAACACACGAATAACACTTGAAATCAGTCCACTCCGACCCAAACTCATCGACAACACTCCACAAGCCACTTCGAACACTCTCAAATATGAAATGCAACCGATTCATTCAAAATGACAACTTTAAATCCAGAAAATGCTTAATCGACTATCTATGGAAAGAAATGAAGTGTAAAGAACCAAGAAACTAGTCTTATTTTCTCAATAAAAATGGTGAATCAAATTACACTAGCGGAATGAAAGTTAGCAAACATCAAACAAGAAACGCAAAGTTTGTTCGATGAAAAAAGACATGAAATCAAAGTAACAAGAACAAGTAAATATGTTATGCTTGTATTTTAAACAAAATTGTCAAGCAATAGTGTGGTGCATGAATGTACTCAAGAATGCTTAACTAAATACATTACAAAACAACTTGTTACAACAAAACACTAAACTATAATATTTCTCGCGTCGGTAGTCTTTTGCTTTCTCTGACAACCTCCAATGCTATGGAGTTTTGATTCTTAATCCTTTTTAACACTCTCATGAACATCTAAACACATCTAATTATGATCATCATTGGAATCATCATAATTAATCACAAAGGGAATGTAGTTTCTGTTGTTTAAACTAAAACCAAAAACTAAACGTCAAACACACGAATAACACTTGAAATCAGTCCACTCCGACCCAAACTCATCGACAACACTCCACAACCCACTTCGAACACTCTCAAATATGAAATGCAACCGATTCATTCAAAATGACCACTTTTAAATCCAGAAAATGCTTAATCGACCATCTACGCAAGGAAGTGAAGTGTAAAGAACGAAGAAACTACTCTTAATTTCTCAATAAAAATGGTGAATCAAATTACACTAGCGGAATGATAGTAATCAAACATCAAACAAGAAAAGCAAAGTTTGTTCGATGAAAAAAGATCTCAAATCAAAGTAACACGAACAAGTAAATATGTTATGCTTGTATTTTAAATAAAATTGTCAAGTAATAGAGTGGTGCATCAAAGTACTCTAGAATGCTTAACTAAATACATTACAAAGGAACTTGTTACAACAAAACACTAAACTATGAGAGTTCTCGCGTAGATAGTCTTTTGCTTTCTCTAACAACCTCCAATGCTATAGAGTTTTGATTCTTAAGCCTTCATAACACTCTCATGAACATCTAAGCACATCTAATTATGATCATCATTGGAATCATCATAATTAATCACAAAGGGAATGTAGTTCTGTTGTTTAAATTAATATCAAAACTAAACGTGAAACACACGAATAACACTTGAAATCAATCCACTCCGACCCAAACTAATCGACAACACTCCACAAGCCACTTCGAACACTCTCAAATATGAATGCAACCGATTCATTCAAAATGACAACTTTAAATCCAGAATTAATCGACTATCTATGGAAAGAAATGAAGTGTAAAGAACCAAGAAACTAGTCTTATTTTCTCAATAAAAACAGTGAATCAAATACACTAGCGAAATGAAAGTAATCAAACATCAAACAAGAAACATAAAGTTGTTCGATGAAAAACGATCTCAAATCAAAGTAACACGAACAAGTAAATATGTTATGCTTGTATTTTAAACAAAATTGTCAAGCAATAGAGTGGTGCATCAAAGTACTCAAGAATGCTTAACTAAATACATTACAAAGGAAGTTGTTACAACAACACACTAAACTATAATAGTTCTCGCGTAGATGGTCTTTTGCTTTCTCTAACAACCTCCAATACTATAGAGTTTTGATTCTTAAGCCTTCTTAACACTCTCATGAACATCTAAACACATCCAATTATGATCATCATTGGAATCACCATAATTAATCACAAAGGGAATGTAGTTTCTGTTGTTTAAATTAAAATCAAAACTAAACGTGAAACACACGAATAACACTTGAAATCAGTCCACTCCGACCCAAACTCATCGACAACACTCCACAAGCCACTTCGAACACTCTCAAATATGAAATGCAACCGATTCATTCAAAATGACAACTTTAAATCCAGAAAATGCTTAATCGACTATCTATGGAAAGAAATGAAGTGTAAAGAACCAAGAAACTAGTCTTATTTTCTCAATAAAAATGGTGAATCAAATTACACTAGCGGAATGAAAGTAAGCAAACATCAAACAAGAAACGCAAAGTTTGTTCGATGAAAAAAGATCTGAAATCAAAGTAACAAGAACAAGTAAATATGTTATGCTTGTATTTTAAACAAAATTGTCAAGCAATAGTGTGGTGCATCAAAGTACTCAAGAATGCTTAACTAAATACATTACAAAACAACTTGTTACAACAAAACACTAAACTATAATAGTTCTCGTGTCGTTAGTCTTCTGCTTTCTCTAACAACCTCCAATGCTATGGAGTTTTGATTCTTAATCCTTTTTAACACTCTCATGAACATCTAAACACATCTAATTATGATCATCATTGGAATCATCATAATTAATCACAAAGGGAATGTAGTTTCTGTTGTTTAAACTAAAACCAAAAACTAAACGTCAAACACACGAATAACACTTGAAATCAGTCCACTCCGACCCAAACTCATCGACAACACTCCACAACCCACTTCGAACACTCTCAAATATGAAATGCAACCGATTCATTCAAAATGACCACTTTTAAATCCAGAAAATGCTTAATCGACCATCTACGCAAGGAAGTGAAGTGTAAAGAACGAAGAAACTACTCTTAATTTCTCAATAAAAATGGTGAATCAAATTACACTAGCGGAATGATAGTAATCAAACATCAAACAAGAAAAGCAAAGTTTGTTCGATGAAAAAAGATCTCAAATCAAAGTAACACGAACAAGTAAATATGTTATGCTTGTATTTTAAATAAAATTGTCAAGTAATAGAGTGGTGCATCAAAGTACTCTAGAATGCTTAACTAAATACATTACAAAGGAACTTGTTACAACAAAACACTAAACTATGAGAGTTCTCGCGTAGATAGTCTTTTGCTTTCTCTAACAACCTCCAATGCTATAGAGTTTTGATTCTTAAGCCTTCTTAACACTCTCATGAACATCTAAACACACCCAATTATGATCATCATTGGAATCACCATAATTAATCACAAAGGGAATGTAGTTTCTGTTGTTTAAATTAAAATCAAAACTAAACGTGAAACACACGAATAACACTTGAAATCAGTCCACTCCGACCCAAACTCATCGACAACACTCCACAAGCCACTTCGAACACTCTCAAATATGAAATGCAACCGATTCATTCAAAATGACAACTTTAAATCCAGAATTAATCGACTATCTATGGAAAGAAATGAAGTGTAAAGAACCAAGAAACTAGTCTTATTTTCTCAATAAAAACAGTGAATCAAATTACACTAGCGGAATGAAAGTAAGCAAACATCAAACAAGAAACGCAAAGTTTGTTCGATGAAAAAAGATCTCAAATCAAAGTAACAAGAACAAGTAAATATGTTATGCTTGTATTTTAAACAAAATTGTCAAGCAATAGTGTGGTGCATCAAAGTACTGAAGAATGCTTAACTAAATACATTACAAAACAACTTGTTACAACAAAACACTAAATGTCACACCCTCAAAATCCACTTGCGGAGTTTTACCGCGAGGCGTGTGAACAAACCAGGGATCACAGTCAATAGTTACTCAGAACGACTCTATATGCCATAATTTAAACAAAATCAACCAAAATACAAACTTTAAACAATGCGGAAGCGTTTTGAAAACAACCCAAGGCAATGAAAGTATAACTATGGCAAAACAGGTGCCAACCCAAAAGAGTAAACCATAATTATTAAAATACTAAAATTGTCTTGAAGATCGTGTCTTAGAATGCAGTGAACCATGCAGTGCTCCTATGGCAAGCAAGCTAATGACCTGAGAATAGCATACTAAAAATGTCAACACAATGGTTGGTGAGTTCAAAAGATATTCAAACATAAACAGTTTAATAATAGCGATATAAAAGTAGTGCATTGTAACAGATAGCTAGTCCGTTAACAGTAAATATTATTTCATAGTGATTTCGCAATTGAAGCTGACTGTGTTTTTTTGTTGCCTCCTGCCACGACTTAACAGGTCGTGACAATGTTCATAGGACAAATTGCACCCGGTTGACCTCGAGTCACACAGGTGGGGCTCGTCAGACCCAGTAGTACTACCCAAATTTCCCCGCTATTCAATATTAACAATTCGAAAGTGTGAGGACTTTTCCATGATATCAACACTATATAATACTATACACAACTTGAATATATAAAGCGTTTGTGATTTACCAGCATGCTATCTCCCCCAAAAGAGATTAAATAAAGAGTGGGGCATGAACTCACCTGATATGCGTATATAGGGTTTGACTTGGCAACAGAATAGACAGACAACCTTCAGAGGTTACCTAGATCATATAAGTGCATGAGTACGTGTAATCAAAGAACATGTGAAACCCTAAGTACACTACAACCAAGGACTCAAGATTTCAAACAAAACAGACACGTTTGACCTAGTTGACCCGTTTGACCCGTTGGTGACTTTATGTGTTGTAAACCATTCAAGTAATCATACACATGTATCATACATTGTTAACATTCAAATAGATCATACGTATGCTATATCATCCAGGTGTAACACTTAGATCATCATACAACCAAGTATCATACAGGTCATGCGAATCTAGAACATTAACATATCACTAGTTATAACACAACAAACATGTCACACAAAGATCAACCATTCACCACATGCCATGTGAAGCCACTCACGACTTCACATCCTAAACCCTGCCAATCCTACTAAGTAGGGGCCTCAGATTCGCACGCGGGTATGATGATCATAACTATATCATTATCAATATGCTTTGCATTCAACAACATTCCAACAATCAATTACCAGTCCCAAACATGATGTCCTACTACTAACCACATCTAAATCATACATGATCATAAGTGTCCAAATATCATTCATGATTATCCTAACATCACATACAACCAAATTATCATATTCTACCACATTAGAATTATCCATGATCATACTAACATGCTCCTAACATCCCAAATATGTTCAAACTACCATCTTTCACATTTTACATAAATAAAGTTTCCTTTGGGAAAGCACATCCAAAATCTATCAAATACCCAATATACTCATGATTCATCAATAACATACCAATTCAAACTCATATCATCATCTAAGCATGATCAACAACATTCAAACATCATAACTCATCAATTCATATCCTAAAAAGTTACTATCTTTAGTAATGTATGAACTATAACATGTTTTCTTGATTTCCAATGATCACAACAACAATCTAACATCTAATTATCACCATGAACACATCCATAACATCATATCATCCATAGTTCAACATTACATGCAAATAAAGTTACTATTATTAGTAACCTATGAACACCAATTCCAATTCACAATTTCTTGCAAAATCAATGTATCCTAACATCCATACAACCTATTAATCATCATACATTCATCAAACAATCATCAACTTCACATAATCAAGCCATTTTCGAATTAGGGTTTGCATACAACCAAAGTTCATGATCAATCCACTAAAAACATATAATTCTTGCATAATCGACGTTAACTAACATGTATACAATCTAACTAACATACTAACATCATCAACCAACATCAATTCAACTCCATGAAGGCCAATTCACGAATTAGGGTTCGGCCCTAAACAAAAACTCACAAAAACATGAAAAATCTAACCTTTAAACGTGTTATAGCTTGTAATTGATGATTCCAACGAGTTATATGCCTTGAAATCGATCAATTTCGTGTTCCCTTGCTTGTTCTTTGCTGATTTCGTAATGGTGAGGGGGTTTAGGGGAGTGTTGCGGCCGACCGATGGGTGGGGGTGGGATTAGGGTTGGGATTTGTTTTATTTAATTTTAATTTACACATTTACCCTTTTAACCCTTGTAATTTGTATTTTATAAAAACTAAGCTTTAAACTCTTTGTAAAGTGTTTTTAACTTCATAATAAAAGATATAAACTTATGAAAATCATTATATATCTTATCTTTATAAAAACACAAGACATACGAATAAATAGGCACGTTTCCGCGTTACACGATTAATTTTCTAATTAACCTTTTAAAAATGTGTAAACACATAAACATAACCCAATACTCACATAATCAATTAGATTCACACCAAATTAACATTACCCATTATTATTATGTCACCAACATTAAACGACAACTAGTGTGTACTCACGACACGTGTATACAAGACTTAACGGAACTAACGGAGTTTGGTAACGGAAATTTACCGGATGTCACACTAAACTATAATAGTTCTCGCATCGTTAGTCTTTTGCTTTCTCTAACAACCTCCAATGCTATAGAGTTTTGATTCTTAAGCCTTCTTAACACTCTCATGAACATCTAAACACATCTAATTATGATCATCATTGGAATCACCATAATTAATCACAAAGGGAATGTAGTTTCTGTTGTTTAAATTAAAACCAAAACTAAACGTGAAACACACGAATAACACTTGAAATCAGTCAACTCCGACCCAAACTCATGGACAACACTCCACAACCCACTTCGAACACTCTCAAATATGAAATGCAACCGATTCATTCAACATTGACAACTTTAAATCCAGAAAATGCTTAATTGACTATCTATGCAAAGAAAAGAAGTGTAAAGAACCAAGAAACTACTCTTATTTTCTGAATAAAAACCATGAATAAAATTACACTAGTGGAATGAAAGTAAGCAACATCAAACAAGAAACGCAAAGTTTGTTCGATGAAAAAAGATCTGAAATCAAAGTAACAAGAACAAGTAATATGTTATGCTTGTATTTTAAACAAAATTGTCAAGCAATAGTGTGGTGCATCAAAGTACTCAAGAATGCTTAACTAAATACATTACAAAACAACATTTTAGAACAAAACACTAAACTATAATAATTCTCGAGTCGGTAGTCTTTTGCTTTCTCTAACAACCTCCAATGCTATCGAGTTTTGATTCTTAATCCTTCTTAACACTCTCATGAACATTTAAACACATCTAATTATGATCATCATTGAATCACCATATTAATCACAAAGGGAATGTAGTTTTTGTTGTTTAAATTAAAACCAAAACTAAACGTCAAAACACACGAATAACACTTGAAATCAGTCCACTCCGACCCAAACTCATGGACAACACTCCACAACCCACTTCGAACACTCTCAAATATGAAATGCAACCGATTCATTCAACATTGACAACTTTAAATCCAGAAAATGCTTAATCGACTATCTATGCAAAGAAAAGAAGTGTAAAGAACCAAGAAACTACTCTTATTTTCTCAATAAAAACGGTGAATCAAATTACACTAGCGGAATGAAAGTAAGCAAACATCAAACAAGAAACGCAAAGTTTGTTCGATGAAAAAAGATCTGAAATCAAAGTAACAAGAACAAGTAAATATGTTATGCTTGTATTTTAAACAAAATATCAAGCATAGTGTGGTGCATCAAAGTACTCAAGAATGCTTAACTAAATACATTACAAAACAACTTGTTACAACAAAACACTAAATGTCACACCCTCAAAATCCACTTGCGGAGTTTTACCGCGAGGCGTGTGAACAAACCAGGATCACAGTCAATAGTTACTCAGAACGACTCTATATGCCATAATTTAAACAAAATCAACCAAAATACAAACTTTAAACAATGCGGAAGCGTTTTGAAAACAACCCAAGGCAATGAAAGTATAACTATGGCAAAACAGGTGCCAACCCAAAAGAGTAAACCATAATTATTAAAATACTAAAATTGTCTTGAAGATCGTGTCTTAGAATGCAGTGAACCATGCAGTGCTCCTATGGCAAGCAAGCTAATGACCTGAGAATAGCATACTAAAAATGTCAACACAATGGTTGGTGAGTTCAAAAGATATTCAAACATAAACAGTTTAATAATAGCGATATAAAAGTAGTGCATTGTAACAGATAGCTAGTCCGTTAACAGTAAATATTATTTCATAGTGATTTCGCAATTGAAGCTGACTGTGTTTTTTTGTTGCCTCCTGCCACGACTTAACAGGTCGTGACAATGTTCATAGGACAAATTGCACCCGGTTGACCTCGAGTCACACAGGTGGGGCTCGTCAGACCCAGTAGTACTACCCAAATTTCCCCGCTATTCAATATTAACAATTCGAAAGTGTGAGGACTTTTCCATGATATCAACACTATATAATACTATACACAACTTGAATATATAAAGCGTTTGTGATTTACCAGCATGCTATCTCCCCCAAAAGAGATTAAATAAAGAGTGGGGCATGAACTCACCTGATATGCGTATATAGGGTTTGACTTGGCAACAGAATAGACAGACAACCTTCAGAGGTTACCTAGATCATATAAGTGCATGAGTACGTGTAATCAAAGAACATGTGAAACCCTAAGTACACTACAACCAAGGACTCAAGATTTCAAACAAAACAGACACGTTTGACCTAGTTGACCCGTTTGACCCGTTGGTGACTTTATGTGTTGTAAACCATTCAAGTAATCATACACATGTATCATACATTGTTAACATTCAAATAGATCATACGTATGCTATATCATCCAGGTAACACTTAGATCATCATACAACCAAGTATCATACAGGTCATGCGAATCTAGAACATTAACATATCACTAGTTATAACACAACAAACATGTCACACAAAGATCAACCATTCACCACATGCCATGTGAAGCCACTCACGACTTCACATCCTAAACCCTGCCAATCCTACTAAGTAGGGGCCTCAGATTCGCACGCGTGTATGATGATCATAACTATATCATTATCAATATGCTTTGCATTCAACAACATTCCAACAATCAATTACCAGTCCCAAACATGATGTCCTACTACTAACCACATCTAAATCATACATGATCATAAGTGTCCAAATATCATTCATGATTATCCTAACATCACATACAACCAAATATCATATTCTACCACATTAGAATTATCCATGATCATACTAACATGCTCCTAACATCCCAAATATGTTCAAACTACCATCTTTCACATTTTACATAAATAAAGTTTCCTTTGGGAAAGCACATCCCAAAATCTATCAAATACCCAATATACTCATGAATTCATCAATAACATACCAATTCAAACTCATATCATCATCTAAGCATGATCAACAACATTCAAACATCATAACTCATCAATTCATATCCTAAAAAGTTACTATCTTTAGTAATGTATGAACTATAACATGTTTTCTTGAATTTCCAATGATCACAACAACAATCTAACATCTAATTATCACCATGAACACATCCATAACATCATATCATCCATAGTTCAACATTACATGCAAATAAAGTTACTATTATTAGTAACCTATGAACACCAATTCCAATTCACCAATTTCTTGCAAAATCAATGTATCCTAACATCCATACAACCTATTAATCATCATACATTCATCAAACAATCATCAACTTCACATAATCAAGCCATTTTCGAATTAGGGTTTGCATACAACCAAAGTTCATGATCAATCCACTAAAAACATATAATTCTTGCATAATCGACGTTAACTAACATGTATACAATCTAACTAACATACTAACATCATCAACCAACATCAATTTCAACTCCATGAAGGCCAATTCACGAATTAGGGTTCGGCCCTAAACAAAAACTCACAAAAACATGAAAAATCTAACCTTTAAACGTGTTATAGCTTGTAATTGATGATTCCAACGAGTTATATGCCTTGAAATCGATCCAATTTCGTGTTCCCTTGCTTGTTCTTTGCTGATTTCGTAATGGTGAGGGGGTTTAGGGGAGTGTTGCGGCCGAATGGGTGGGATTAGGGTTGGGATTTGTTTTATTTAATTTTAATTTACACATTTACCCTTTTAACCCTTGTAATTTGTATTTTATAAAAACTAAGCTTTAAACTCTTTGTAAAGTGTTTTTAACTTCATAATATAAAGATATAAACTTATGAAAATCATTATATATCTTATCTTTATAAAAACACAAGACATACGAATAAATAGGCACGTTTCCGCGTTACACGATTAATTTTCTAATTAACCTTTTAAAAATGTGTAAACACATAAACATAACCCAATACTCACATAATCAATTAGATTCACACAAATTAACATTACCCATTATTATTATGTCACCAACATAAACGACAACTAGTGTGTACTCACGACACGTGTATACAAGACTTAACGGAACTAACGGAGTTTGGTAACGGAAATTTACCGGATGTCACACTAAACTATAATAGTTCTCGCATCGTTAGTCTTTTGCTTTCTCTAACAACCTCCAATGCTATAGAGTTTTGATTCTTAAGCCTTCTTAACACTCTCATGAACATCTAAACACATCTAATTATGATCATCATTGGAATCACCATAATTAATCACAAAGGGAATGTAGTTTCTGTTGTTTAAATTAAAACCAAAACTAAACGTGAAACACACGAATAACACTTGAAATCAGTCCACTCCGACCCAAACTCATGGACAACACTCCACAACCCACTTCGAACACTCTCAAATATGAAATGCAACCGATTCATTCAACATTGACAACTTTAAATCCAGAAAATGCTTAATTGACTATCTATGCAAAGAAAAGAAGTGTAAAGAACCAAGAAACTACTCTTATTTTCTGAATAAAAACCATGAATAAAATTACACTAGTGGAATGAAAGTAAGCAAACATCAAACAAGAAACGCAAAGTTTGTTCGATGAAAAAAGATCTGAAATCAAAGTAACAAGAACAAGTAAATATGTTATGCTTGTATTTTAAACAAAATTGTCAAGCAATAGTGTGGTGCATCAAAGTACTCAAGAATGCTTAACTAAATACATTACAAAACAACATTTTAGAACAAAACACTAAACTATAATAATTCTCGAGTCGGTAGTCTTTTGCTTTCTCTAACAACCTCCAATGCTATCGAGTTTTGATTCTTAATCCTTCTTAACACTCTCATGAACATTTAAACACATCTAATTATGATCATCATTGAATCACCATAATTAATCACAAAGGGAATGTAGTTTTTGTTGTTTAAATTAAAACCAAAACTAAACGTCAAAACACACGAATAACACTTGAAATCAGTCAACTCCGACCCAAACTCATGGACAACAGTCCACAACCCACTTCGAACACTCTCAAATATGAAATGCAACCGATTCATTCAACATTGACAACTTTAAATCCAGAAAATGCTTAATCGACTATCTATGCAAAGAAAAGAAGTGTAAAGAACCAAGAAACTACTCTTATTTTCCCAATAAAAACGGTGAATGAAATTACACTAGCGGAATGAAAGTAAGCAAACATCAAACAAGAAACGCAAAGTTTCTTCGATGAAAAAAGATCTGAAATCAAAATAACAAGAACAAGTAAATATGTTATGCTTGTATTTTAAACAAAATTATCAAGCAATAGTGTGGTGCATCAAAGTACTCAAGAATGCTTAACTAAATACATTACAAAACAACTTGTTACAACAAAACACTAAACTATAATATTCCTCGCGTCGGTAGTCTTTTGCTTTCTCTAACAACCTCCAATGCTATGGAGTTTTGATTCTTAATCCCTTTTAACACTCTTATGAACATCTAAACACATCTAATTATGATCATCATTGGAATCACCATAATTTATCACAAAGGGAATGTTGTTTCTGTTGTTTAAATTAAAACCAAAACTAAACGTCAAAACACACGAATAACACTTGAAATCAGTCCACTCCGACTCAAACTCATCGACAACACTCCACAACCCACTTCGAACCCACTCTAGAATTCTTAACTAAATACATTACAAAGGAACTTGTTACAACAAAACACTAAACTATGATAGTTCTCGCGTAGATAGTCTTTTGCTTTCTCTAACAACCTCCAATGCTATGGAGTTTTGATTCTAAAGCCTTCTTAACACTCTCATGAACATCTAAGCACATCTTATTATGATCATCATTGGAATCACCATAATTAATTACAAAGGGAATGTAGTTTATGTTGTTTAAATTAAAATCAAAACTGAACGTGAAACACATGAATAACACTCGAAATCAGTCCACTCCGACCCAAACTCATCGACAAAACTCCATAACCCACTTCAAACACTCGTAAATATGAAATGCAACCGATTCATTCAAAATTACAACTTTAATTCCAGATAATGCTTAATCAACCATCAATGCAAGGAGATGAAGTGTAAGGAACCAAGAAACTACTCGTATTTTCTCAATAAAAATGGTGAATCAAATTACACTAGCGGAATAAAAGTAATCAAACATCAAACAAAAAACATAAAGTTTGTTCGATGAAAAAAGGTCTCAAATCAAAGTAACACGAACAAGTAAATATGTTTTGCTTGTATTTTAAACAAAAGTGTCAAGCAATAGAGTGTTGCATCAAAGTACTGAAGAATGCTTAACTAAATACTTTACAAAGGAACTTGTTACAACAAAACACTAAACGATAATAGTTCTCGCGTAGGTAATCTTTTGCTTTCTCTAACAACCTCCAATGCTATGGAGTTTTGATTCTTAAGCCTTCTTTACACTCTCATGAACATCTAAAAACATCTACTTATGATCATCATTGGAAACACCATAATTAATCACAAAGGGAATGTAGATTCTGTTGTTTAAATTAAAACCAAAACTAAACGTGAAACACACGAATAACACTTGAAATCAGTCCACTACGACCCAAACTCATCGACAACACTCCACAACCCACTTTGAACACTATCAAATATGAAATGCAACCGATTCATTTTAAATTACAACTTTAACTCCAGATAATGCTTAATCAACCATCTATGCAAGGAAATAAAGTGTAAAGAACCAAGAAACTACTCTTATTTTCTCAATAAAAATGGTGAATCAAATTACACTAGCGGAATGTAAGTAATCAAACATCAAACAAGAAACATAAAGTTTGTTCGATGAAAAAAGATCTCAAATCAAAGTAACACGAACAAGTAAATATGTTTTGCTTGTATTTTAAACAAAAGTGTCAAGCAATATAGTGGTGCATGAAAGTACTCAAGAATGCTTAACTAAATACATTACAAAGGAACTTGTTACAACAAAACACTAAACTATAATAGTTCTCGCGTAGATAGTGTTTTGCTTTCTCTCACAACCTCCAATGCTATGGACTTTTGATTCTTAAGCCTTCATAACACTCTCATGAACATCTAAACACATCTAATTATGATCATCATTGGAATCACCATAATTAATCACAAAGGGAATATAGTATCTGTTGTTCAAATTAAAACCAAAACTAAACGTGAAACACACGAATAACACTTGAAATCAGTCCACTCCGACCCAAACTCATCGACAACACTCCACAACCCACTTCGAACACTCTCAAATATGAAATGCAACCGATTCATTCAAAATGACCACTTAAAATCAAGAAAATGCTTAATTGACCATCTACGCAAGGAAATGAAGTGTAAAGAACCAAGAAACTACTCTTATTTTCTCAATAAAAATGGTGAATCAAATTACACTAGCGGAATGAAAGTAATCAAACATCAAAGAAGAAACATAAAGTTTGTTCGATGAAAAAAGATCTCAAATCAAAGTAACACGAACAAGTAAATATGTTTTGCTTGTATTTTAAACAAAAGTGTCAAGCAATATAGTGGTGCATCAAAGTACTCAAGAATGCTTAACTAAATACATTACAAAACAACTTGTTACAACAAAACACTAAACTATAATATTTCTCGCGTCGGTAGTCTTTTGCTTTCTCTAACAACCTCCAATGCTATGGAGTTTTGATTCTTAATCCTTCTTAACACTCTCGTGAACATCTAAACTCATCTAATTAGGATCCGCAATGTTTTGATCCGTGTGAACTTTGCGAATACATATCTTTCCCTTTTCAACTTCATCTCGTATGTAGTTGAATCTCCGCTCAATGTGCCTAGTCTTTTGATGAGCACGAGGTTCCTTGATTTGAGCAATCGCACCTCGTTGTCACAAAAAATCTCTAGGGGTTCCTGAATGGAAGGGATAACCCCTAGATCGGAAATGAATTTCTTCAACCATGCAGCTTCTTGAGCTGCCAATGAGGCGGCGACGTATTCTGATTCTGTAGTTGATAGAGCCACCACATCCTGCTTGGAGCTCTTCCAAGAGACAGCTCCTCCATTCAGAATGAAAATGTATCCCGATTGTGACCGTGAATCGTCACGATCGGTTTGGAAACTCGCATCCGTGTAACCTTTTACAACGAGCTCCTCGTCACCAGATCCATAGATCAGGAACATATCTCTTGTCCTCCTTAGGTATTTAAGTATGTTCTTAACAGCCATCCAATGACTGTTCCCAGGATTTTGCTGGTAACGACTTGTCATGCTCAAGGCGCATGACACGTCCGGTCGAGTGCATATCATCGCATACATGATGGATCCAATAGCTGATGCATATGGGATTGCCTTCATTTTATCTTGCTCATCCTTTGAGCTAGGACATTGAGTCGTACTCAATATGTTCCTCTTTGAATGGGTACAGTACCTTCCTTAGAGTTTTCCATCTTGAACCTTTTCAAGATTTTATCAATGTACGCACTTTGATTCAAACCAATCAACCGCCTTGATCTATCCCTATAGATCTTTATTCCCAGAATATAGGCGGCTTCACCAAGATCCTTAATGGAAAAACAACTTCCAAGCCAGGTTTTTACACCTTCCAGGGTTGGAATGTCATTTCCAAATAGTAGTATGTCATCAACATACAATACTAGGAAAGTTATTGTGCTCCCACTAGCCTTCTTATACACACAAGCCTCATCAGCGTTTTTGATGAAGCCAAATTTCTTTACTTCCTCATCAAAACAGTGATTCCAGCTTCTCGATGCTTGTTTCAATCCATAGATTGATTTCTTTAACTTGCATACTTTATTAGGATGTTTTGGATCAACAAAACCTTCAGGCTGAACCATATAGACATCTTCCTCAAGATATCCATTTAGGAAAGCGGTTTTGACATCCATTTGCCAAATCTCATAATCATAATGAGCAGCTATGGCAAACAATATTCTTATAGACTTTAGCATCGCAACAGGTGAGAAGGTTTCATCATAATCACCCCTTGAGTTTGAGTGAAACCCTTCGCTACAAGTCTAGCTTTATAAGTATCCAAGTTTCCATGCATATCGGTTTTCTTCTTG
This sequence comes from Flaveria trinervia, assembly GCA_025506515.1. Classification (NCBI taxonomy): domain Eukaryota; kingdom Viridiplantae; phylum Streptophyta; class Magnoliopsida; order Asterales; family Asteraceae; genus Flaveria; species Flaveria trinervia. The sequence continues at coordinate 11,458 of JACCIX010000408.1, read as the reverse complement.
AAAACCCACTTACTTCCAACTACCTTGGAATTAAGAGGTGGTACAACAAGTTCCCAAACTTGATTGTCATACATGGATTGCATCTCAACGTTCATGGCCTCAAGCCATTTGTCACAATCCAAATTGGACACTGCATCATGGTATGTGGTTGGCTCATCTGAATCTACCACATAGCATCCATCCATGAAAAATCCGTATCTTTCAGGTGGATTACTAATTCTACCACTTCTTCGAACGTTTTGTGTGTATTGATCACCCCTTTGATCATCCTCAACATCCTCATGTTGAGTGCTAGTTTCAACCAAACGTGCATAGGGTTGTGGTTCTTGATCTTCTTCAAGGTCCACTGTTCTACTGCCAGCTCCTTCCATAAGGAACTTTGTTTCTAAGAACTCACCCTTTCTGGCAACAAACACTTTTTGTTCCAGTGGATCATAGAAATAATATCCCATAGAATCTCTAGGATATCCAACAAAGATACACTTGGTGGATCGGACTTCCAATTTGTTTGGGGTGGGAGTCTTAACATAAGCCTCACATCCCCAAACCCTTAAGTATGATAGGGATGGAACTCTTCCATGCCATATCTCAAAGGGTGTCCTTTCCACCTTTTGGTTGGGGCCATATTTAGAATACGGGCCGCGGAGAGCAGAGCGAAACCCCAAAATGATAGAGGTAATGTCCTTCTAGCCATCATAGATCTAACCATATCCAATAAGGTTCGATTCCTCCTCTCAGACACACCATTATGTTGTGGTGTTCCAGGTGGAGTGAGTTGTGAGACAATCCCACAACTCCTAAGATGATCTTGAAAAGCATCACTCAGGTATTCACCTCCTCTATCTGTACGGAGAACTTTAATTGACTTGTTAAGTTGATTTTCTACTTTATTCTTGAAGATTTTGAACATTTCAAAAGCTTCATCTTTGTGCCTTAATAAGTACACATACCCATAGCGACTATAATCGTCGGTAAAGGTAATGAAGTATCTTTCACCATTCCTAGTCATTGGCTTAAAAGGACACATACATCCGAATGTATGATTCCTAATAGATCTTTTGCCCTTTCGTTAGTTCCACTAAAGGGTGTCTTAGTCATTATACCTTGTAAACAAGATTCACAAACGTCAAATGAATCACATTCATTTGTTTTTAAAAGACCATTCTTTTGTAGTGTTTGTAAACGTTTCTTGTTTATATGGCCAAGACGACAATGCCAAAGATAGGTATCACTCAAGTCCAACTTGAGTTTCTTGGTGTTAGTTTGGTACAATGAGCTATTTAAAGTATTTTCATGAACCAATTCATAAATACCATTAATGGGAATAGCTTTAAAATAGAACATACCATTAAAGAAACATGAATATCTTTTTCAACAAATGATAATACATATCCAAATTGTTTTAACAGGGCTACAGAGATAATATTCCTAGTCAAACTAGGAGCATACAAAAAATTGTTCAAAATCACTTCCAAACCATTTGGAAGTTTCAAGATGTAGTCACCACGGGCTTCAACTTGAACTTTAGCCCCATTGCCCATGTAGAGGCTTACATCCCCTTTCTTGAAGTCACTACTTCTTTTGAACCCCTGCAACAAATTGCAAATGTGAGTTCCACATCCGGTATCTAATACCCATGTGTTAGAGGATATCATGTTTAAATCAATATGGATCATGTATATGTACCTGAGGTCTGCCCGGCATCCCTCTTTGCTTTCAACTCTTGGAGATGGACAGGACAATTCCTTGCCCAATGTCCAATCTCCCCACACTTGAAGCATGGGTCGTTAGTAGCAACCTTTTGTTTTTTCTCTTGTGGTTTGGGTGGCATCCTTGCCACCCCTTTCCCTTTTCCCCAAGCGGTCCCTTACCTTTTGCAACCTTTGCCTTGGGTGCGGGACGAGGCCTTTTATTGTTCCCACCTTCATGGATGGTGAGAACGGGTAAAACCCTTTTACCCATGGCCGCCTCAGCCGTTTTGAGCATTGAGTGAAGCTCACCAATGCTTTTGTCCCATGCATTCATGTTGTAGTTCAACACGAATGTCTCGAACTTCTTGGTAAGGCCATTTAGGATCAAATCCGTGGCCAATTCCTTCGAGACAGGGCAATTAAGCCTCTCGAGGCGGTCAATGTGACTTTTCATCTTAAGTACATAAGATGAAACAGATTGGTTGTCGTCCATACGACATGCATGGAGTGCTCGAACCATTTCGAAGCGCTCAACCCTTGCTTGTTATTGGAACGTTTCCTTCAGTTGGGTTATCATGTCGTAAGCTCCGTGGTGTTCATACTCCTTTTGGAGATCTGGAGTCATGCTCGCTAGCATGAGACAAGACACCTGGACGGAGTCCTCAGTGTATTTCAGCCAATCGTTATAGGCCTCCTCATCATCCTCGCTAGGTTGATCGGGGATAGGGTCGTCTAAAACATACGATCTTTTCTCTTGCTTGAGAACGATTCTCAAGTTTCGATACCAATCGATGAAGTTGTTATGATTTAGACGTTCCTTTTGGAGGATCGCTCGTAGAGATTGGTTGGACGCGGAAGAGTTATCGGAATTATCATTATTTGAGGCCATCTACAAAATTTTAACAAAGTTTTATTTTAGTATTTTCGATATTGTAATTTTAATAATAAATGCCTTTCAAGGTCTTTTCATATTAAAATCTAGAACCCAACATTACATTTAAATTGTGGTTAGGTGACCTTTATCCCACGTTTTAAATTAATAAGGTGGTCAACGTTTGACGATTGCAACCATTTGCAACTTCTAGAAATATGGGATCGACTTGAAACATCATATGTAAAGTCGGCATGTAAATCCCATCAACACCATTTGGAAACCACATCGTAGGTGATCCATTTGACATGATTTGCAAATCAAGACACCCTACTTACACCACGTGTGAGTTTGCCAAAACAAGTGGTTAGGTGACCTTTATCCCACAAATAAGGCATTCTTACCTCAAATCACAAGTTCCCTTAAAGTGGTTAGGTGACCTTTATCCCACTAAGAGTTCCCAAGTGACTCAAGTGTTGTGTAAAAGGACGGTGTTGATCTTGTTAAAGAAATGTATAGAGGTTGCATAATTCTAGTTTAGAAAACTCTATGTTCTTGTATTTGCATGCTTTCAAATACAAGGTACCCTATGGTTCTTAGATTAAAACCTATTTTAATCTTTAAAATCATTAAACCATTTTAGTAACTTTATTTAAACTTTTAAGAACCATCAAATTTCAGCTTGTTAAGTTTGTTAATGAGTTTATTATGAATATCCAAATATCAACCAAACAATCAAACAACAAACAATCAACCAAACATAAACAACCATATGTGCATTTGTGCATAACCATAGCATCTAAAGTGGTCCACACTTGTTTGCCATCACAAGTGTGGTCCATAGGTCATTCCTAAGGGTCACAAACAAAGCAAATGGAAAACATCCAAAAGCCTCCCACTTGAAACCGCATCCAAAATGCTCCATGTTTCTTTCATGACCTTCCTTTGTGCTTCCAATGTGTATGTCTTCATATTACAAGATATAAAGTCCTAATACAAGATATCTAGTAAATGAAAATACACCTAATCTATTCATTACAACCCAATAATAAATGAATTACATTTGAAACAAAGCACAAACAACAAATAATACAACCCAATTGAATGAATGAATACAACCATTACAAACATCCAAACAACCACAAGGTCAATGGCTAGGTTATGCACTAAAACAAGCATCTATCATATCATCCAAAATATAATGAAAACCCCTCTTAAAACCACGAAATTTCAGCCAACATAAACTGAAACTTCGGGTTTTATTTTGTCCATACAAAACAAACAACAAACATGTATATCTTTCAAAGTTTAATCACAAGCATGTGTGATATGACTTTGAAAGATTGGGGTTTCATATCATATGAACTTAGCAGCCCAAATCCAGCCTATACTAAGCTTATAATCATTCCTTAAAACCAATTTTAAAGACAAAACAAGCAAGTCATCCACATAACCGGCTCTTGATGCCATTTTCGGGTTTTATAGAACACAAAACATAGTTAACCTTTTATACTTTCAGAAAACGCAGCGGATGTTAAGGATTATAACATGTTTATAATCTGAAAAAAACGTGTTCTATAAGCTGTTTTAAGATGAAAACGAAAACCCAAATCAATAGGATCTTTGATATGTGAGTGAACAAGCTATTAGCAAATGTAAAACAACATAAAATCACAGCTTCAATGAGCTGTGATAACTACCTTCTTCCAGCAGCAAAACGACCAAGGAAGATAGGGTTTAGATGCTCAAATCTTGGCCAAGACTTCAAGGAAGAAGCCCTCAAGTGTGTTTACCCCCAAGCTCTTTGCAAGACACTTTCTTGTTAGGAAGAACACCACCAAAATCAACACAAAATCGATCTCCAAGAGCTTCAAAGCTGCTGCCCAGTTCCGAAACTTGAGAGGAGGAGAGAGCTTTTGTGTTTTGCATGTCTTAGAAGAGTGTGATTCAATTGAGTGTTTGGCTAGTAAATGTATGTGTGTTTTTCAAGACACAATTTGGTCCTATCAAACTAAAAAGGGGCGGCCAAAAAAACCAAGTTTGAAAAAGTTCCCCCTTTTTAATTTTGTAACACATAACATATTGTCACTAGTCATATGTCACACAATAAAAGGTTACTCTCTAGACATTATTTATAAGTGTGACATATGTGCTCTTTAATTAAACAATTTAATTAAAGTAAACTCATGTGTTATTAGTGTTATTTAAACCCTTTTAAATGACAAGAATAACAATAAACACATCAACAAATTATTCTTATAATTTGTTCCATCTCTTATGCAATTTATTTAGAAAACCCATTTTCTAAATTGGTGTAAATATTTAATTGCATGATCATATCATCAATTAAACATAAATTGGTGTTTGCTAAGCTTGTTATTGGATATAACCCGACTTGGATCATAACGTATTAATCACATCCATCTTCTAAGTGTATTGGGCACACAGAATCCTTCATGAAATGCAACCGATTCATTCAAAATGACCACTTAAAATCCAGAAAATGTATAATTGACCATCTACGCAAGGAAATGAAGTGTAAAGAACCAAGAAACTACTCTTAATTTCTCAATAAAAATGGTGAATCAAATTACACTAGTGGAAAGAAAGTAATCAAACATCAAACAAGAAACACATAGTTTGTTCGATGAAAAAAGATCTCAAATCAAAGTAACAAGAACAAGTAATTATGTTATGCTTGTATTTTAAACAAAATTGTCAAGCAATGGAGTGGTGCATCAAAGTACTCAAGAATGCTTAACTAAATACATTACAAAGGAACTTGTTACAACGACACACTAAACTATAATAGTTCTCGCATAGATAGTCCTTTGCTTTCTCTAACAACCTCCAATACTATGGAGTTTTGATTCTTAAGCCTTCATAACACTCTCATGAACATCTAAACACATCTAATTATGATCATCATTGGAATCAATGTAATTAATCACAAAGGGAATGTAGTTTTCTGTTGTTTAAATTAAAACCAAAACTAAACGTGAAACACACGAATAACACTTGAAATCAGTCCACTCCGACCCAAACTCATGGACAACACTCCACAATCCACTTCAAACACTCTCAAATATGAAATTCAACCGATTCATTCAAAATGAGAACTTTAAATCCAGAAAATGCTTAATCGACTATCTATGGAAAGAAATGAAGTGTAAAGAACCAACAAACAAGTCTTATTTTCTCAATAAAAACGGTGAATCAAATTACACTAGCGGAATGAAAGTAAGCAAACATCAAACAAGAAACGCAAAGTTTGTTCGATGAAAAAAGATCTCAAATCAAAGTAACAAGAACAAGTAAATATGTTATGCTTGTATTTTAAACAAAATTGTCAAGCAATAGAGTGGTGCATCAAAGTACTGAAGAATGCTTAACTAAATACATTACAAAGGAACTTGTTACAACGAAACATTAAACTATAATAGTTCTCGCATCGTTAGTCTTTTGCTTTCTCTAACAACCTCCAATGCTATGGAGTTTTGATTCTTAAGCCTTCTTAAAACTCTCATGAACATCTAAACACATCTAATTATGATCATCATTGGAATCACCATAATTAATCACAAAGGGAATGTAGTTTCTGTTGTTTAAATTAAAATCAAAACTAAACGTGAAACACATGAATAACACTCGAAATCAGTCCACTCCGACCCAAACTCATCGACAACACTCCACAACCCACTTCGAACACTCAAATATGAAATGCAACCGATTCATTCAAAATGACAACTTTAAATCCAGAAAATGCTTAATCGACTATCTATGCAAAGAAATGAAGTGTAAAGAACCAAGAAACTACTCTTATTTTCTCAATAAAAACGGTGAATGAAATTACACTAGCGGAATGAAAGTAAGCAAACATCAAACAAGAAACGCAAAGTTTGTTCGATGAAAAAAGATCTGAAATCAAAGTAACAAGAACAAGTAAATATGTTATGCTTGTATTTTACACAAAATTGTCAAGCAATAGTGTGGTGCATTAAAGTACTCAAGAATGCTTAACTAAATACATTACAAAACAACTTGTTACAACAAAACACTAAACTATAATATTTCTCGCGTCGGTAGTCTTTTGCTTTCTCTAACAACCTCCAATGCTATGGAGTTTTGATTCTTAATCCTTCTTAACACTCTCATGAACATCTAAACACATCTAATTATGATCATCATTGGAATCACCATAATTAATCACAAAGGGAATGTAGTTTCTGTTGTTTAAATTAAAACCAAAACTAAACGTCAAAACACACGAATAACACTTGAAATCAGTCCACTCCGACCCAAACTCATCGACAACACTCCACAACCCACTTCGAACACTCTGAAATATGAAATGCAACCGATTCATTCAAAATGACCACTTAAAATCAAGAAAATGCTTAATTGACCATCTACGCAAGGAAATGAAGTGTAAAGAACCAAGAAACTACTCTTAATTTCTCAAAAAAATGGTGAATCAAATTACACTAGTGGAAAGAAAGTAATCAAACATCAAACAAGAAACACAAAGTTTGTTCAATGAAAAAAGGTCAGAAATCAAAGTAACAAGAACAAGTAAATATGTTATGGTAGTATTTTCAACAAAATTGTCAAGTAATAGAGTGGTGCATCAAAGTACTCAAGAATGCTTAACTAAATACATTACAAAGGAACTTGTTACAACAAAACATTAAACTATAATAGTTCTCGTGTCGTTAGTCTTTTGCTTTCTCTAACAACCTCCAATGCTATAGAGTTTTGATTTAATCCTTCTTAACACTCTCATGAACATCTAAACTCATCTAATTATGATCATCATTGGAATCACCATAATTTATCACAAAGGGAATGTAGTTTCTGTTGTTTAAATTAAAACCAAAACTAAACGTCAAAACACACGATATACTTGAAATCAGTCCACTCCGACCCAAACTCATCGACAACACTCCACAACCCACTTCGAACACTCTCAAATATGAATGCAACCGATTCATTCAAAATGACCACTTTAAATCCAGAAAATGCTTAATCGACCATCTACCCAAGAATGAAGTGTTTAACAACCAAGAACTACTCTTATTTTCTCAATAAAAATGGTGAATCAAATTACACTAGCGGAAAGAAAGTAATCAAACATTCAACAAGAACGCAAAGTTTGTTCGATGAAAAAAGATCAGAAATCAAAGTAACAAGAACAAGTAAATATGTTATGGTAGTATTTTAAACAAAATGTCAAGTAATAGAGTGGTGCATCAAAGTACTGAAGTGCTTAACTAATACATTACAAAGGACTTGTTACAACAAAACAATAAACTATAATAGTTCTCGCGTCGTTAGTCATTTGCTTTCTCTAACAACCTCCAATGCTATAGAGTTTTGATTCTTAAGCCTTCTTAACACTCTCATGAACATCTAAGCACATCTAATTATGATCATCATGGAATCACCATAATTATTACAAAGTGAATGTAGTTTCTGTTGTTTAAATTAAAACCAAAACTAAACGTCAAAACACACGAATATACTTGAAATCAGTCCACTCCGACCCAAACTCATCGACAACACTCCACAACCCACTTCAAACACTCTCAAATATGAATGCAACCGATTCATTCAAAATGACCACTTTAAATCCAGAAAATGCTTAATCGACCATCTACCCAAGGAAATGAAGTGTTTACAACCAAGAAACTACTCTTAATTTCTCAAGAAAAATGGTGAATCAAATTACACTAGCGGAAAGAAAGTAATCAAACATTCAACAAGAAACGCAAAGTTTGTTCGATGAAAAAAAGATCAGAAATCAAAGTAACAAGAACAAGTAAATATGTTATGGTAGTATTTTAAACAAAATTGCAGTAATAGAGTGGTGCATCAAAGTACTGAAGAATGCTTAACTAAATACATTACAAAGGAACTTGTTACAACAAAACAATAAACTATAATAGTTCTCGCGTCGTTAGTCATTTGCTTTCTCTAACAACCTCCAATGCTATAGAGTTTTGATTCTTAAGCCTTCTTAACACTATCATGAACATCTAAGCACATCTAATTATGATCATCATTGGAATCACCATAATTAATTACAAAGTGAATGTAGTTTCTGTTGTTTAAACTAAAATCAAAACTGAACGTGAAACACATGAATAACACTCGAAATCAGTCCACTCCGACCCAAACTCATCGACAAAACTCCACAACCCACTTCAAACACTCGTAAATATGAAATGCAACCGATTCATTCAAAATTACAACTTTAGTTCCAGATAATGCTTATTCAACCATCAATGCAAGGAAATGAAGTGTAAGGAACCAAGAAACTACTCTTATTTTCTCAATAAAAATGGTGAATCAAATTACACTAGCGGAATAAACGTAATCAAACATCAAACAAGAAACATAAAGTTTGTTCGATGAAAAAAGATCTCAAATCAAAGTAACACGAACAAGTAAATATGTTTTGCTTGTATTTTAAATAAAATTGTCAAGCAATAGAGTGGTGCATCAAAGTACTCTAGAATGCTTTACTAATTACATTACAAAAGAACTTGTTACAACAAAACACTAAACTATAATAGTTCTCACGTAGATAGTCTTTTGCTTTCTCTAACGACCTCCAATGCTATGGAGTTTTTATTATTAAGCCCTCATAACACTCTCATGAACATCTAAAACATCTAATTATGATTTCATTGGAATCATCATAATTAATCACAAAGGGAATGTAGTTTCTGTTTTCAAATTAGAACCAAAACTAAACGTGAAACACACGAATAACACTTGAAATAATTCCACTCCGACCCAAACACATCGACAACACTCCACAGCCCACTTCGAACACTCTCAATATGAAATGCAACCGATTCATTCAAAATGACAACTTTAAATCCATAAAATTCTTAATCGGCTATCTATGCAAAGAAATGAAGTGTAAAGAACCAAGAAACTACTCTTATTTTCTCAATAAAAATGGTGATGAATCAAATTACACTAGTGGAATGAAAGCAATCAAACGTCAAACTAGAAACGCAAAGTTTGTTCGATGAAAAAGATGAGAAATCGTAAAAAGAAACAAACAACAACTAAAATATATTTGTTATGTTGTATTTTAAACAAAATTTTCAAGCAATAGAGTGGTGCATCAAAGATCTAAAGAATGCTAACTATATACATTAAAAAGAACTTGTTACAACAAAACATAAACTATAATAGTTCTCGCGTCGTTAGTCTTTTGCTTCTCTAACAACCTCCAATGCAATGGAGTTTTGATTCTTAATCCTTCTTAACACTCTCATGAACATCTAAACACATCTAATTATGATCATCATTGGAATCAACATAATTAATCACAAGGGAATATTTATCTGTTGTTCAAATTAAAACCAAAACTAACCGTGAAACCACGAATAACACTGAAATCAGTCCACTCCGACCCAAAACCATCGACACACTCCACAACCCACTTCGAACACTCTCAAATATGAAATGCAACCGATTCATTCAAAATGACCACTTTAAATCCAGAAAATGCTTAATCGACCATCTACGCAAGAAATGAAGTGTAAACAACCAAGAAACTACTCTTAATTTCTCAATAAAAATGTGAATCAAATTACACTAGCGAAAGAAAGTAATCAAACATCAAACAGAGGGCAAAGTTTGTTCGATGAAAAAGATCTCAATCAAAGTAACACGAAAAGTATATGTTACGCTTGTATTTCAAATAAAATTGTCAAGCAATAGTGTGGTGCATCAAAGTACTCAAGATCTTAACTAAATACCTACAAACAATTTGTTACAACAAAACACTAAACTATAATATTTCTCGCGTCGGTATACTTTTGCTTCTCTAACAACCTCCAATGCTATGGAGTTTGATTCTTATCCTTCTTAACACTCTCATGAACATCTAACACATCTAATTATGATCATCATGGAATCACCATAATTAATCACAAAGGGAATGTAGTTTCTGTTGTTTAAATTAAACCAAAACTAACGTGAAACACACGAATAACACTTGAAATCAGTCCACTCCGACCCAAACTCATGGACAACACTCCACAACCCACTTCGAACACTCTCAAATATGAATGCAACCGATTCATTCAAATTGACAACTTTAATCCAGAAAATGCTTAATCGCTATCTATGCAAAGAAAGAAGAGTAAAGAACAAGAAACTACTCTTATTTCTCAATAAAAACGGTGAATCAAATTACACTAGCGGAATGAAAGTAAGCAAACATCAAACAAGAAACGCAAAGTTTGTTCGATGAAAAAAGATCTCAAATCAAAGTAACACGAACAAGTAAATATGTTATGCTTGTATTTTAAATAAAATTGTCAAGCAATAGTGTGGTGCATCAAAGTACTCAAGAATGCTTAACTAAATACATTACAATACAACTTGTTACAACAAAACACTAAACTATAATAGTTCTCGCGTCGGTAGACTTTTGCTTTCTCTAACAACCTCCAATGCTATGGAGTTTTGATTCTTAATCCTTCTTAACACTCTCATGAACATCTAAACACATCTAATTATGATCATCATTGGAATCACCATAATTAATCACAAAGGGAATGTAGTTTCTGTTGTTAAATTAAAACCAAAACTAAACGTGAAAACACACGAATAACACTTGAAATCAGTCCACTCCGACCCAAACTCATGGACAACACTCCACAACCCACTTCGAAACACTCAAATTGAAATGCAACCGATCATTCAACATTGACAACTTTAAATCCAGAAAATGCTTAATCGACTATCTATGCAAAAAAAGAAGTGTAAAGAACCAAGAAACTACTCTATTTTCTCAATAAAAACGGTGAATCAAATTACACTAGCGGAATGAAAGTAAGCAAACATCAAACAAGAAACCAAAGTTTGTTCG
>JACCIX010000127.1:0-25881 GCA_025506515.1 Flaveria trinervia | reverse complement strand
CACACACAACCACACACATTCGCACGACCCAACCTCCATGCGCACGAATCAAACCCAATCGTACGATTAGCTACTTTCGTGCGATTGAACCTTCATTCGTGCGATTGGACTCCAGTCTGTGCGAAACACACACAATAGCCTACACTCAGCGGTAACTGACTCAGTCGCACACAAATCATTCATACGCATGAACTCAATCGTATACACTCATTCGCACGATGACTCAATCGCACAAAACACCCAGTCGCACGACTCAGTCGCACGACATGCCTAGTCGCACAACTCAGTCACACGATGACTTAGAGCATGATTCAGTCGCCACGACACTCAGTCGCACGACTCGATCGCTGACAGACCCAGTCGCCGATTTGCAGAATTGCGACTGTGGTCGGGATGAGCAGCCCCCGAGCTGCTCTAACGCGGGTTTTATACCACGAGGACTTCCAGAAACACTCCACTAACATACACACACATGAAACCAAGCAGAAGAAAGACCTCACACGCACCCACTCGACCTCATGTGCGGATGAACCCGAGCACCCGAAACCCTAGAAATCGCAGCAGTATAACCGAACCAAAAACAGGGAACAAGGTTTTCTACCTGCTAGGAACGCATACACACGATGATACCCAAGTTTGGTAGTGAAAACGCGACAATCATGTCGATTTTTGGTGCTAGATCGAGAGGAAAAAGTGGAGAAAAGGTTGAAAGTGGAAGAAGAAGCTGAAGAGGATGGATGGCTGGAAATGGGGCTTATATACCCAGCCCCAAGTTTGCAAAATTACAAGTTTAGTCCTGCACTTAACCGTCAAGTTTCCCAAAAATTTGTTTCGGTTGATTACGATCTTAAAATGTTCGTTATATTACGGTTAAAAGCGTATTATTGGCATTTGATAGCCTAAAATGGTTAATAGTGACAATGGTCGAAATTAAAATGATATATTTGGTAGTAATGGTGATGAAATTTATAAAAGTTTTTGCTTAACATACGTTCTCGAAGGAAGTACAGGCACAAGGGGAAAATAAGCAGACATGATTCCGTTAAAGCAGGAGTTCATGAGAAAAGGAAGATTAATTAAATATTTCCATATATTTATGTCGTTCGACGGACCTTAAGGTGACGGATGTCACAGTTATTGTTATTGTTATTGTTATTGTTATTGTTGTTGTAATTGTTGTTGTAATTGTTGTTGTAATTGTTGTTGTAATTGTTGTTGGTATTGTTGTTGTTATTGGTGTTGTTATTGTGTTGTTATTGTGTTGTTATTGTTATTGTTATTGTTATTGTTATTGTTATTGTTATTGTAATTGTTATTGTTATTGTTATTGTTATGTTATTGTTATTGTTATTGTTATTGTTATTGTTATTGTTATTGTTATTGTTATTGTTATTGTATTGTTATGGTTATGTTATTGTTATTGTTATTGTTATTGTATTGTGTATTGTTAGTTATTGTTATTGTTATTGTTATTGTTATGTTAGGTTATTGTTATTGTTATTGTTATTGTTATTGTTATTGTTATTGTATTGTTATTGTTATTGATTGTATTGTTATGTTATTGTTATTGTTATTGTTAGTGTTATGTTATTGTTATTGTATTGTTATGTTATTGTTATTGTTATTGTTATTGTTATTGTTATTGTTATTGTTATTGTTATGTTATTGTTATGTTATGTTATTGTTATTGTTATGTTATTTTATGTTAGTTATTGTTATTGTTATTGTTATTGTTATGTTATTGTTATTGTATTGTTATTGTTATTGTTATTGTTATGTTATTGTTATTGGTATTGTTATTGTTATGTTATTGTTATTGTTATTGTTATTGTTATTGTTATTGTTATGTTATTGTTATTGTTATTGTTATTGTTATTGTTATGTTATTGTTATTGTTATTGTTATTGTTATTGTTATTGTTATTGTATTGTTATTTTTATTGTTATTGTTATTGTTATTGTTATTTATGTTATTGTTATTGTTATGATACTGTTGTTACTGTTCTGTTACTGTTACTGTTACTGTACTGTTACTGTACTGTTATGTTACTGTTACTGTTATGTACTGTTACTGTTACTGTACTGTTACTGTTACTGTTACTGTTATGTTACTGGTACTGTTACTGTTACTGTTACTGTTACTGTTACTGTTATGTTTACTGTACTGTTACTGTTACTGTTATGTTACTGGTCTGTTACTGTTACTGTTACTGTTACTGTTACTGTTACTGTTCTGTTACTGTTTTGGTGTTATGTTACTGTTACGTTACTGTTATGTTACTGTTACTGGTACTTTACTGTTATGTTATGTTACTGTTACTGTTACTGTTACTGTTACGTTACTGTTACTGTTATGTTATTGTTACTGTTATTGTTATGTTATTGTTATTGTTATTGTTATTGTTATTTTATTGTTATTGGTATTGGTTATGTTATTGTTTTGTTATTGTTATTGTTATGTTATTGTTATTGGTACTGTTTTATTGTTATTGTTATTGTTATGTATTGTAGTGTTATGTTATTGTTATTGTTATTGTTATTGTTATTGTTATTGTTATTGTTATGTATGTTATGGTTATTGTTATTGTTATTGTTATTGTTATTGTTATTGTTATTGTTATGTTAATGTTATTGTTATTGTTATTGTTATGTTTGTTATGTTATTGTTATTGTATTGTTTTGTTATTGTATTGTTAGTTTATTGTTATTGTTACTGTTACTGTTACTGTTATTGTTATTGTTATGTTACTGTTACTGTTACTGTTATTGTTATTGTTACTGTTATTGTACTGTTATGTTATTGTTACTGTACTTATTGTTATTGTTATGTTATTGTTAGGTTTGTTATTGTTATTGTTATTGTTATTGTTATTGTTATGTTATTGTTATTGTATATGGTATGTATTGTTATTGTTATTGTTATGTTATTGTTATTGTTATGTTATTGTTATTGTTATTGTGTATTGTATTGTTATTGTTATGTTATTGTTATTGTTATGTTATTGTTATTGTTATGTTATTGTTATTGTATTGTATGTTTGTTATTATTTATGTTATTGTTATGTTATTGTTATTGTTATGTTATTGTTTGTTTGTATTGTATTGTTATTGTTATTGTTATTGTTATTGTATTGTATTTTATTGTTATTGTATTGTTATTGTTATTGTTATTGTTATTGTTATTGTTATTGTTATTGTTATTGTTATTGTTATTGTTCTGTCTTTGTTTTGTTTTTTTTTTTTTTTTTTTTGTTTTTTTTTTTTTTTTTTTTTTTTTATTGTTATTGTATTGTTATTGTTATTGTTATTGTTATTGTTATTGGTATTGTTATTGTTATTGTTATTGTTATTGTTATGGTTATTGTTATTGTTATTTTATTGTTATTGTTATTGTTATTGTTATTGGTATTGTTGGTTATTGTTATTGTTATTGTTATTGTTATTGTTATTGTTATTGTTATTGTTATTGTTATTGGGTTGTTATTGTTATTGTTATTGTTTTGTTATTGTATTGTTATTGTTATGTTATTGTTATGTTATTGTTATTGATTGTATTGTTATTGTTATTGTTATTGTATTGTTATTGTTATGGTTATTTGTATTGTTATGTTATTGTTATTGTTATTGTTATTGTTATTGTTATTGTTATGTTTTGTTATTGTTATGTTATTGTATTGTTATTGTTATTGTTATTGTTATTGTTATGTTATGTATTGTTATTGTTATTGTTATTGTTTTGTTATTGTTATTGTTATTGTTATTGTTATTGTTATTTTATGTATTGGTGTATTGTTATTGTTATTGTTATTGTTTGTTTTGTTATTGTTATGTTATGTTATTGTTATTGTTATTGGTATTGTATTTGTTATTGTATTGTTATTGTTATTGTTATTGTATTGTTATTGTTATTGTATGTTATTGTTATTGTTATTGTTATTGTTATGTTTTGTTATGTTATTGTTATTGTTATTGTATGTTATTGTTATTGTTACTGTTACTGTTACTGTTACGACTGTACTGTTTCTGTTACTTGTTATGTTATTGTTATGTTATTGTTATGTTATGTTTTACTGTTACTGGTATTGTTATTGTTATTGTTATTGTTATTGTTATTGTTATTGTTATTGTATTGTTATTGTTATTGTTATGTTATTGTTATTGTTATTGTTATTGTTATTGTATTGTTATTGTTATTGTTATGTTATTGTTGTTATTGTTATTGTTATTGTTATTGTTATGTTATTGTTATTGTTATTGTTATTGTTATGTTATTGTTATTTTATGTATTGTTACTGTTATTGTTATGTTACTGTTACTGTTTACTGTTATGTTACTGTTATGTTACTGTTATGTTACTGTTATTGTTACTGTTATGTTTGTTATGTTATGTTATGTTATTGTATTGTTATTGTTATTGTTATTGTTATTGTTATTGTTTGTTATGTTACTGTTATTGTTATTGGTATTGTTATTGTTATTGTTATGGTTTATTGTTATTGTTATTGTTTATGTTTTGTTATTGTTATTGTTATGTTAGTGTTTTGTTATTGTTATTGTTATTGATGGTTATTGTTATTGTTATTGTATTGTTATTGTTATTGTTATTGTTATTGTTATTGTTATGGTTATTGTTATTGTTATTGTTATTGTCTGTTATTGTTATTGTTATGTTATTGTATGTTATGTGTTTATTGTTATTGTTATTGTTATTGTTATTGTTATTGTTATTGTATTGTTATTGTTATTGTTATTGTTATTGTTATGTTATTGTTATTGTTATTGTTATTGTATTGTTATTGTTTGTTATTGTTATGTTATTGTTATGTTATGTATTGTTATTGTTATTGTTATTGTTATTGTATTGTTATTGTTATTGTATTGTTTATTGTTATTGTTATTGTTATGTTATTGTTATTGTTATGTTATTTTATTGTTATGTATTGTTATTGTTATTGTTATTGTTATGTTATTGTTATTGTATTGTTATTGTTATTGTTATTGTTATGGGTTTGTATTGTTATTGTTATGTTATTGTTATTGTTATGGTATTGTTATTGTTATTGTATTGTTATTGTTATGTTATTGTTATTGTTATTGTATGTTATTGTTATTGTTATTGTTATTGTATGTATTGTTATGTTATTGTTATTGTTATTGTTATTGTTAGTTTATTGTTATTGTTATTGTTATGTTATTGTTATTGTTATGTTATTGTTATTGTTATTGTTGTTATTGTTATGTTATTGTTATTGTTACTGTTATGTTATTGTTATTGTTATTGTTATTGTTACTGTTATGTTCTGTTACTGTTATTTACTGTTACTGTTATGTTATGTATGTTATTGTTACTGTTATTGTTACTGTTTTGTTAGTATTGTTATTGTTACTGTTATTGTTATTGTTATGTTATTTTATGTTCTGTTATTGTTATTGTTGTTGTAATGTTGTGTTAATTGTTGTTGTTATTGTTGTTTATTGTTTGTTGTTTATTGGTGTTTATTGTGTTGTTATTGTGTGTTATTGTTATTGTATTGTTATTGTTATTGTTATTGTTATTGTATGTTATTGTTATTGTATTGTATTTTATTGTTATTGTTATTGTTATTGTTATTTTATTTGTATTGTTATTGTTATTGTTATTGTTATTGGATTGTTATTGTTATTGTTATTGTTATTGTTATTGTTATTGTTTTTTATTGTTATGTATTTATTGTTATTGTTATTGTTATTGTTTTGTTATTGTTATTGTTATGTATTGTTATGTTATTGTTATTGTCTGTTATTGGTATTGTTATTGTTATTGTTTTGTTATTGTTATGTTATTGTTATTGTTATGTTATGTTATTGTTATGTTATTGTTATTGTTATTGTTATTGTTATTGTTATTGTTATTGTTATTGTTTATTGTTATTGTTCTTTTATTGTTATGTTATTGTTATTGTTATTGTTATGTTATTGTTATTGTTTTATGTTATTGTTATTGTTATGTATTGTTTGTTATTGTTATTGTTATTGTTATTGTTATTGTTATGTTATTGTTTATTGTTATTGTTATTGTTATGTTATTGTTATGTTATTGTTATTGTTATTGTATTGTTATGTTATTGTATTGTTATTGTTGTTATTGTTATTGTTATTGTTATTTTATTGTTATTGTATTGTTATTGTTATTGTATTGTTATGTATTGTTATTGTTTTGTTATTGTTATTGTTATTGTATTGTTATTGTTATTGTTATGTTATTGTTATTGTTATTGTTATTGTTATTGTTATTGTATGTTATTGTTATTGTTATTGTTATTTGTATTGTTATGTTATTGTTATTGTTATTGTTAGTTATTGTTATGTTATTGTTATTGTTATTGTTATTGTATGGTATTGTTATTGTTATGTTATTGGTATTGTTATTGTTTTGTTATGTTATTGTTATGTTATGTTATGTTATTACTGTTATTGTTACTGTTATTGTTATGTTACTGTTATTGTTATTGTTATTTGTTGTTTATTGTATTGTTATTGTTATTGTTATTGTTAGTGTTATGGTATGTTATTGTTATTGTTATTGTATTGTTATTGTTATTGTTATGTTATTGTTATTGTTATTGTTATTGTTATGTTATTGTTATTGTTATGTTATGTTATTGTTATGGTATGTTATTGTTATTGTTATGTTATGTTGTGTATTGTTATTGTATTGTTATTGTATGTTATTGTTATTGTTATTGTATTGTTATTGTTATTGTTATTGTTATTGTTATTTTATGTTATGTTATTGTTATTGTTATTGTTATTGTTATTGTTATTGTTTTGTATTGTTATTGTTATGTTATTGTTATTGTTATGTTATTGTTATTGTTATTGTTATGTTATGGTATTGTATTGTTATTGTTATTGTTATGTTATTGTTATTGTATTGTTTGTTAGTTATTGTTATTGTTAGTTATTGTTATTGTTATGTATTGTATTGTTATTGTTATTGTTATTGTTATTGTTATTGTTATTGTTATTGTTATTGTATTGTTATTGGTATTGTTATTGTTATTGTAGTGTTATTGTTATTGTTATTGTTATTGTTATTGTTATTGTTATTGTATTGTTATTGTTCTGTTATTGTTATTGTTATTGTTATGTATTGTTATTGTTATTGTTATTGTTATTGTTATTGTTTTGTTATTGTTATGTTATTGTTATTGTTATTGTTATTGTATTGTTTTGTTATTGTTATTGTTATTGTTATGTTATGTTATGGTATTGTTATTGTATGTTATTGTTATTGTTATTGTTTGTTATTGTTTGTTATTGTTATTGTTTTGTTATTGTTATTGTTATGTTATTGTATTGTTATTGTTTTGTTATTGTTATTGTTATTGTTATTGTTATTGTTATTGTTATGTTATGTTATTGTTTGTTATTGTTATTGTTATTGTTATTGTTATTGTTATTGTTATTGTTATGTTATTGTATTGTTATTGTTATTGTTATTGTTATTGTTATGTTATTGTTATTGTTATTGTTATTGTTATTGTTATTGTTATTGTTATTGTTATTGTTATTTTATTGTTATTGTTATTGTTATTGTTATTGTATTTTTATTGTTATTGTTTGTTATTGTTATTGTTATTGTTATTGTTATTGTTGTTATTGTTATTGTTATTGTTATTGTTATTGTTATTGTTATTGTTATTGTTATTGTTATTGTTATTGTTATGGTATTGTTATTGTTATTGTTATGTTATTGTTATTGTTATTGTATTGTTATTGTTATTGTTATTGTTATTGTTATTGTTATTGTTATTGTTATTGTTATTGTTATTGTTTATGTTATTGTTATTGTTATTGTTATTGTTATTGTTATTGTATTGTTATTGTTATGTTATTGTTATGTTATTGTTATTGTTATTGTTATTGTTATTGTTATTGTTATTGTTATTGTTATTGTTATGTTATTGTTATGTTATTGTTATTGTTATTGTTTTGGTTATTGTTATTGTTATTGTTATTGTTATTGTTATTGTTATTTTATGGTTATTGTTATTGTTATTGTTATTGTTATTGTATTGTTTGTTATTGTTATGTTATTGTTATTGTTATGTTATTGTTGTTATTGTTATTGTTATTGTTATTGTTATTGTTATGTTATTGTTATTGTTTTGTTATTGTTATGTTATTGTTATTGTTATTGTTATTGTTTTGTTTGTTATTGTTATTGTTATTGTTATTGTTATTGTTATTGTTATTGTATGTATTGTTATTGTTATGTTATTGTTATTGTTATTGTTATTGTTATTGTTATTGTTATTGTTATTGTTATTGTTATTGTTATTGTTATTGTTATTGTTATTGTTTTTTATTGTTATTGTTATGTTATTGTTTTTTATTGTTATTGTTATTGTTATTGTTATTGTTATGTTATTGTTATTGTATTGTTATTGTTATTGTTATTGTTATGTTATGTTATTGTTATTGGTATTGTTATTGTATTGTTATTGTTATTGTTATTGTTATTTTATTGTTATTGTTATTGTTATTGTTATTGTTATTGTTATTGTTATGTATGTTATTGTTATTGTTATTGTTTTGTTATGTTATTGTTATTGTATGTTATTGTTATTGTTATTTTATTGTTATGTTATGGTATTGTTATTGTTATTGGTTATTGTTATTGTTATGTTATTGTTTTGTTATTGTATGTTATTGTTATTGTTTGTTATGTATTGTTATTGTTATTGTTATTGTTATTGTTATTGTTATTGTTATGTTTGTTATTGTTATGTTATTGTTATTGTATTGTTATTGTTATTGTTATTGTTATGTTATTGTTATTGTTATTGGTATTGTTATGTTATTGTTTGTATTGTATTGTTATTGTTATTGTTATTGTTATTGTTATGTTATTGTTATTGTTATTGTTATTTTATTGTTATTGTTATTGTTATGTTATTGTTATTGTTATTGTTGTGTATTGTTATGTTATTGTTTATTGTTATTGTTATTGTTATTGTTATTGTTATTGTTATTGTTATGTTATGTTATTGTTATTGTTATTGTTATTGTTATTGTTATTGTTATTGTTATTGTTATTGTATTGTTATGTTATTGTTATTGTTATTGTTATTGTATGTTATGTTATTGTTATGTTATGTTATTGTTATTGTTATTGTATTGTTATGTTATTGTATTGTTATGTTATTGTTATTGTTATTGTTATTGTTTGTTATTGTTATTGTTATTGTTATTGTTATGTTATTGTATTGTTATTGTTATTGTTATTGTTATTGTTATTGTTATTGTTATGTTATTGTTATGTTATGTATTGTTATGTTATGTTATTGTTATTGTTATTGTTATTGTTATGTTATTGTTATTGTTATTGTTATTGTTATTGTATTGTTATTGTTATGTGTTATTGTATGTATTGTTATTGTTATTGTTATTGTTATTGTTATTGTTATGTTATTGTTATGTTATTGTTATTGTTATTGTATTGTTTTGTTATTGTTATTGTTATTGTTATGTTATGTTATTGTTATTGTTATTGTTATGTTATTGTTATTGTTATGTTATGTTATGTTATTTTATTGTTATTGTTATTGTTATTGTTATTGTTATGTTATTGTTATTGTATTGTTATTGTTATTGTTATTGTTATTGTTTGTTATTGTTATTGTATGTATTGTTATTGTTATGTTATTGTTATGTTATGGTATTGTTATTGTTATTGTATTGTTATTGTTTGTTATTGTTATTGTTATGTTATTGTTATTGTTATTGTTATTGTTATTGTTATTGTTTTGTATTGTTATTGTTATTGTTATTGTTATTGTTATTGTTATTGTTATTGTTATGTTATTGTTATTGTTATTGTTATTGTTATTGTTATGTTATGTTATGTTATTGTTATGTTATGGTTATTGTTATTGTTATTGTATTGTATGTTATTGTTATTGTTATTGTTATTGTTATTGTTTTATTGTTATTGTTATTGTTATTGTTATGGTTATTGTTATTGTTTTGTTATTGTTATTGTTATGTTATTGTTATGTTATTGTTATGTTATTGTTATTGTTATTGTTATTGTTATTGTTATTGTTATGGTTATTGTTATTGTTTGTTATTGTTATTGTTATTGTTATTGTATTGTTATTGTTATTGTTATTGTTATTGTTATTGTTATTGTTATTGTTATTGTATTGTTATTGGTATTGTTATTGTATTGTTATTGTTATTGTTATTGTTATTGTTATTGTTATTGTTATTGTATTGTTTTGTTATTGTTATTGTTATTGTTATGTTATTGTTATTGTTATTGTTATTGTTATTGTTATTGTTATTGTTATTGTTATTGTTATGTTATTGTATTGTTATTGTTATTGTTATGTTATTGTTATTGTTATTTTGTTATTGTATTGTTATTGTTATTGTTTGTTATGTTATGGTATTGTTATTGTTATGTTATTGTTTTGTTATTGTTATTGTTATTGTTATGTTATGGTTATTGTTATTGTTATTGTTATTGTTATTGTTATGGTATTGTTATTGTTATTGTTATTGTTATTGTTTGTTATGTTATTGTTATTGTATTTATTGTTATTGTTATTGTATTGTTATTGTTATTGTTATTGTTATTGTTATTGTTATTGTTATTGTTATTGTTATTGTTATGTATTGTTATTGTTATTGTTATTGTTATTGTTATTGTTATTGTTATTGTTATGTTATTGTATTGTTTTGTTATTGTTGTGTTATTGTTATTGTTATTGTTATTGTTATTGTTATGTTATTGTTTGTTATTGTTATTGTTATTGTTATGTTATTGTTATTGTCTTTTTGTTATTGTTATTGTTATTTTTGTTATGTTATTGTTATTGTTATTGTTATTGTATTGTTATTTGTTATTGTATTGTTATTGTTATTGTTTGTTATGTTATTGTTATGTTATTGTTATTGTTATTGTTTATGTATTGTTATTGTTATTGTTATTGTTATTGTTATTGTTATTGTTATTGTATTGTTATTGTTATGTTATTGTTATTGTTATGTTATTGTGTTTGTTATTGTTATGTTATTGTATTGTTATTGTTATTGTTTTGTTATTGTTATTGTTATTGTTATTGTATGTATTGTTATTGTTATTGTTATTGTTATTGTTATTGTTATTGTTATGTTATTGTTATTGTTATGTTATTGTTATTGTTATTTTATGTTATTGTTATTGTTATGTTATTGTATGTTTGTTATTGTATTGTTTGTTATTGTTATTTTATGTTATTGTATTGTATTGTTATTGTTATTGTTATTGTTATTGTTATTGTTATTGTTATTGTTGTTATTGTTATTGTTCTGTATTGTTGTGTATTGTTATGTTATTGTTATTGTTATTGTTATGTTATGTTATTGTTATGTTATGTTATTGTTATTGTTGTTATTGTTATGTTATGTTATTGTTATTGTTATTGTTATGTTATTGTATTGTTATTGTATTGGTATTGTTATGGTTATTGTTATTGTTATTGTTATTGTTATTGTTTATTGTTATTGTTATGTTATTGTTATTGTTATTGTTATTGTTATTGTTATTGTTATTGGTTATTGTTATGTTATTGTTATGTTATTGTTATTGTTATTGTTATTGTTATTGTTATTGGTTTTGTTATTGTATTGTATTGTATGTTATTGTTATTGTATGTTATTGTATTGTTATTGTTATTGTTATTGTTATTGTTATTGTTATTGTTATTGTACTGTTTGTTATTGTTATTGTATTGTTATTGTTACTGTTATTGTTATTGTTATTGTTACTGTTATTGTTATGTTATTGTATTGTTATTGTTTTGTTATTGTTATTTTATTGTTTGTTATTGTTATTGTTATGTATTGTTATTGTTATTGTTATTGTTATTGTTATTGTTATTGTTATTGTTATTGTTATTGTTATGTTATTGTTATTGTTATTGTTATTGTTATTGTTATGTTATGTTCTGTTATTGTTATTGTTATTGTTATTGTTATTGTTATTGTTATGTTATTGTTATTGTTAGTTATTGTTATTGTTATTGTTATTGTTATTGTTATTGTATTGTTATGTTATTGTATTGTTATTGTTATGTTATTGTTATTGTTATTGTTATTGTTATTGTTATTGTTATTGTTATGTTTTGTTATTGTTATTGTTATTGTTATTGTTTTGTTATTGTTATGTTATTGTTATTGTTATGTTATTGTTATTGTTATTGTATTGTTATTGTTATTGTTATTGTATTGTTATTGTTATTGTTATTGTTATTGTTATTGTTATTGTTATTGTTATGTTATTGTTATGTTATTGTTATTGTTATTGTTATGTTATTTTATTGTTATTGTTATTGTATTGTTATTGTTATTGTTATTGTTATTGTTATTGTTAGTTTGGTTATTGTTATTGTTATGTTAGTTATGTTATTGTTTTGTTATTGTTATGTTATTGTTATTGTTATTGTTATTGTTATTGTTATGTTATTGTATTGTTATTGTTATTGTTATTGTTATTGTTATTGTTATTGTATTGTTGTTATTGTTATTGTTATTGTTATTGTTATTGTTATGTTATGTTATTGTTATTGTTATTGTTATGTTATTGTTATTGTTATTGTTATTGTTATTGTTATTGTTATTGTTATTGTTATTTTATTGTTATTGTTATTGTTATTGTTATTGTTATTGTTATTGTTATTGTTATTGTTATTGTTATTGTTATTGTGTGTATTGTTTATGTTATGTATTGTTATGTTATTGTTTGTATTGTTATTGTTATGTTATTGTTATTGTTATGTTATTGTTATTGTTATTGTTATTGTTATTGTTATTGTTATGTTATTGTATTGTTATTGTTATTGTTATGTTATTGTTATTGTTATTGTTACTGTATGTTATGTTACTGTTATGTTACTGTTATGTTATTGTTATGTATGTTATGTTGCTGTTGTTATGTTCTGTTATGTTATGTTATGTTTTGTTATGTTACTGTTATTGTTATTGTTACTGTATTGTTATGTTATTGTTATTGTTATTGTTATTGTTATTGTTATTGTTATTGTTATTGTTATTGTTATTGTTATGTTATGTTATTGTTATTGTTATTGTTATTGTATTGTTATTGTTATTGTTATTGTTTGTTATTGTTATTTATTGTTATTGTTATTGTTTATGTTATTGTTATTGTTATTGTTATTGTTATGTTATTGTTATGTAGTGTAGTGTTATGTTATGTTATGGTTATTGTTATGTTATGTTATTGTTATTGTTATTGTTATTGTTATTGTTACTGTTACTGTACTGTTTGTACTGTTATTGTTATTGTTACTGTTATTGTTATTGTTATGTTATGTTATTGTTACTGTTATTGTATGTATGTTATTGTATTGTTATTGTTACTGTTATTGTTATTGTTTGTTATTGTTATTGTTACTGTTACTGTTACTGTTACTGTTATTGTTATTGTTATTGTTATTGTTATTGTTATTGTTATTGTTATTGTTATTGTTGTTATTGTTATTGTTTTGTTATTGTTGTTATGTTATTGTTATTGTTATTGTTATTGTTATTGTTATTGTTATTTATTGTTATTGTTATTGTTATTGTTATTGTTATTGTATTGTTATTGTATTGTTATGTTATTGTTATTGTTATTGTTATGTTATTGTTATTGTTATGGTATTGTTATTGTTATGTTATTGTTATTGTTATTGTTATTGTTATTGTTATTGTTATGTTATTGTTATTGTTATTGTTATGTATTGTTATTGTTATTGTTATTGTTATGTTATTGTTATTGTTATTGTTATGTTATTGTTATGTTATGTTATTGTTATTGTTATTGTTATTGTTATTTTTGTTATTGTTATTGTATTGTTATTATTGTTATTGTTATTGTTATTGTTATTGTTATTGTTAGTGTTATTGTTATGTTATGTTATTGTTATGTTATTTTATTGTTATTGTTATTGTTTGTTATTGTATTGTATTGTTATTGTTATTGTTATTGTTATTGTTATTGTTATTGTTATTGTTATTGTTATTGTTTGTTATTGTTATTGTTATTTATTGTTATGTTATTGTTATTGTTATTGTTATTGTATTGTTATTGTTATTGTTATTGTTATGTATTGTTATTGTTATTGTTATTGTTATGTTATTGTTATTGTTATTGTTATTGTTATTGTTTTATGTTATTGTTATTGTTTTGTTATTGTTATTGTTATTGTATGTTTGTTATGTTATTGTTATTGTTATTGTTATTTTTGTTATTGTTATGGTGTATTGTATTGTTATTGTTATTGTTATTGTTATTTTATTGTTATTGTTATTGTATTGTTATTGTTTGTTATTGTTTTGTTTTGTTACTGTATGTTACTGTTACTGTTACTGTTACTGTTATGTTACTGTTATGTTACTGTTACTGTTATGTTATTGTTATGTATGTTATTGTTTTGTTTATGTTACTGTTATTGTTATTGTTATGTTATTTGTATGTTATTGTTACTGTATTTACTGTTATTGTTACGTTATTGTTATTGTTATTGTATTGTTATTGTTATGTTATGTTATTGTTATTGTTATTGTTATTGTTATTGTTATTGTTATGTTATTGTTATTGTTATGTTATTGTTATGTTATTGTTATTGTTATTGTTATGTTATTGTTATTGTATTTTATTGTTATTGTTATTGTTATTGTTATGTTATTGGTACTGTTATGTTACTGTTACTGTTATTGTTACTGTTATGTTACTGTTATTGTTACTGTTATTGTTATGTTATTGTTATTGTTACTGTTATTGTATTGTATTGTTATGTTATTGTTATTGTATGTTATTGTTATTGTTATGTTATGTTATGTACGTATTGTTATTGTTATTGTTATTGTTATTGTTTTGTTATTGTTATGTATTGTTATTGTTATTGTTATTGTTATGGTTTGTTATTGTTATTGTTATTGTTATTGTTATTGTTATTGTTTTGTATTGTTATTGTTATTGTTATGTTATTGTTATTGTTATTGTTATTGTTATGTTATTGTTATTGTTATTGTTATTGTATTGTTATGTTATTGTATTGTTATTGTTATGTTATTGTTATTGTTATTGTTATTGTTTGTTATTGTTATTGTTATTGTTATTGTTATGTTATGTTATTGTTATGTTATTGTTATTGTTATTGTATTGTTATTGTTATTGTTATTGTTATTGTTATTGTTATGTTATTGTTATTGTTATTGTTATTGTTATTGTTATTGTTATTGTTATTGTTATTGTTATTGTATTTTATGTTATTGTTATTGTTATTGTTATGGTTATGTTATGTTATTGTATTGTTATTGTTATTGTTATGTTATTGTTATTGTTATTGTTATTGTATTGTTATGTATTGTTATTGTTATTGTTATTGTTATTGTTATTGTTATTGTCTTGTTATTGTTATTGTTATTGTTATGTTATGTTATTGTTATTGTTATGTATGTATTGTTATTTTATGTTATTGTATGTTATTGTTATGTTATGTTATTGTTATTGTTATTGTTATTGTTATTGTTATTGTTATTGTATTGTTATTTTTGTTATTGTTATTGTATTGTTATGTTATTGTTATTGTTATGTTATTGTTATTGTTATTGTTATTGTTATTGTTATTGTTTGTTTATTGTTATGTATTGTTATTGTTATTGTTATGTTATTGTATTGTTATTGTTACTGTTATTGTTATGGTTATTGTTATTGTTATGTTACTGTTATTGTTACTGTTACTGTTAATGTACTGTTACTGTTATGTTACTGTACTGTTACTGTTATGTTACTGTTACTGTTATTGTTACTGTTAGGTACTGTTACTGTTACTGTTACTGTTATGTTATGTTATGTTACTGTTATTGTTATTGTATTGTTATTGTTATTGTTCTGTTATTGTACTGTTTTTGTTATTGTTATGTTATTGTTATTGTTATGTTATGTTATTGTTATGGTATTGTTATTGTTATTGTTATTGTTATTGTTATGTTATTGTTATTGTTATGTTATTGTTATTGTTATTGTTATTGTTATTGTATTGTTATGTTTTTTTTGTTATTGTATTGTTATTGTTATGTTATGTTCTGTATTGTTACTGTATTGTTATGTTATTGTTATTGTTATGTTATTGGTTGTTTTTTGTTATGTTATTGTTATGTTATTGTATTGTTATTGTTAGTGTATTGTTATTGTATTGTGTTTTATGTTACTGTTATTGTTATTGTTATTGTTATTGTTATTGTATTGTTATGTTACTGTTACTGTTACTGTATGTTACTGTTACTGTTTTGTACTGTTATTGTTATGTTACTGTTACTGTTATGTTACTGTTATGTATGTTACTGTTATTGTTACTTTTACTGTTACTGTACTGTTACTGTTTGTTACTGTTATGTTATGTATTGTTACTGTTATTGTTATTGTTACTGTTATTGTTACTGTACTGTTACTGTTATGTTACTGTTACTGTTAGTACTGTTACTGTTACTGTTACTGTTACTGTTACTGTTACTGTTACTGTTACTGTTACTGTTCTGTTACTGTTACTGTTACTGTTACTGTTACTGTTACTGTTACTGTACTGTTACTGTTATGTTACTGTTATGTCTGTTACTGTTACTGTTACTGTTACTGTTTTACTGTTACTGTTACTGTTATGTTACTGTTACTGTTACTGTTATGTTACTGTACTGTTATGTTACTGTTATGTTATTGTTACTGTTACTGGTACTGTTACTGTTATTGTTATGTTATTGTTATGTTATTGTTATTGTTATTGTTATTGTTATTGTTATTGTTATTGTTATGTTATGTTATTGTTATTGTTATTGTTATGTTATTGTTATTGTTATTGTTATTGTTATTGTTATTGTTATTTGTTATTGTTATTGTTATTGTTATTGTATGTTATTGTTATTGTTATTGTTATTGTATGTTATTGTTATGTATTGTTATTGTTATGTTATTGTTATTGTTATTGTTATTGTTATTGTTATTGTTATTGTTATTGTTATTGTTATTGTTATTGTTATTTGTTATTGTTATTGTATTGTTATTGTTATTGTTTTGTTATTGTTATGTTATTGTTATTGTTATTGTTTTGTTATTGTTATTGTATTGTTATGTATTGTTATTGTTATTGTTATGTTATTGTTATTGTTATTGTTATTGTTATTGTTATTGTTATTGTTATTGTTATTGTTATTGTTATTGTTATTGTTATTGTTATTGTTATTGTATTGTATTGTTATGTTATTGTTATTGTTATTGTTATTGTTATGTTATTGTTTTGTTATTGTTATTGTTATTGTTATTGTTATTGTTTTATTGTTATGTTATTGTTATTGTTATGTTATTGTTATTGTTATTGTTATTGTTATTGTTATTGTTATTGTTATTGTTATTGTTATTGTTCTGTTATTGTTATTGTTATTGTTTGTTATTGTTATGTTATTGTTATTGTTATTGTTATTGTTATGTTTTGTTATTGTATTGTTATTGTTGTTTGTTATTGTTATTGTTATGTTATTGTTATTGTTATTGTTATGTTATTGTTATGTTATTGTTATTGTTATTGTTATTGTTATTGTTATTGTTATTGTTATTGTTATTGTTATTGTTATTGTTATTGTATGTTTGTTATGTTATTGTTATTGTTATTGTTATTGTATTGTTATTGTTATTGTTATTGTTATTGTTATTGTTATTGGTATTGTTATTGTTATTGTATTTTATTGTTATTGTTATTATTGTTTATTGTTATTGTTATTTTATTGTTATTGTTATTGTTATTGTTATTGTTATTGTTATTGTTATTGTATTGTTATTGTTATTGTTATTGTATTGTTATGTTATTGTTATTGTTTATTGTTATTGTTATTGTTATGTTATTGTTATTGTTATGTTATTGTTATTGTTATTGTTATTGTTATTGTTATTGTTATTGTTATTGTTGTTGTTATTGTTATGTTATGTTATTGTTATTGTTATTGTTATTGTTATTGTTTATGTTATTGTTATTGTATGTTATTGTTATTGTTATTGTTATTGTTATGGTATTGTTATTGTTATGATTGTTATTGTTATTGTATTGTATTGTTATTGTTATTGTTTTGTTATTGTTATGTTTTGTTATTGTTATTGTATTGTTATTGTTATTGTTATTGTTATGGTATTGTTATTGTTATTGTTATTGTTATTGTTATTGTTATTGTTATTGTATTGTTATGTTATTGTTATTGTTATTGTTATTGTTATTGTTATTGTTATGTTATTGTTATTGTTATTGTTATTGTTATGTTATTGTTATTGTATTGTTATTGTTATTGTTATTGTTATTGTTATTGTTATTGTTATGTTATTGTTATGTTATGTATTGTTATTGTTTGTTATGTTATTGTTATTGTTATGTTATTGTTATTGTTATTGTTATTGTTATGTTATGTTATTGTTATGTTATGTTATTGTTATTGTTATTGTTATTGTTATTGTTATTGTTTTGTTATGTATTGTTATGATTGTTATTGTTATTGTTATTGTTATTGTTATTGATTGTTATTGTTAGTTATTGTTATTGTTATTGTATTGTTATTGTTATTGTTATGTTATGTTATTGTTATTGTTATTGTTATTGTTATTGTATTGTTATGTTATTGTTATTGTATGGTATGTTATTGTTTTGTTCTGTTATTGTTATTGTTATTGTTATTTTGTTCTTGTTATTGTATTGTTATTGTTATGTTATTGTTATTGTTATTGTTATTGTTATTGTTTGTTATGTATTGTTATTGTTATTGTTATTGTTATGTTATTGTTATTGTTATTGTTATTGTTATTGTTTTGTTATTGTTATTTTATTGTTATTGTTATTGTTATTGTTATTGTTATTGTTATTGTTATTGTTATTGTATTGTTATTGTTATTGTTATTGTTATTGTTATGTTATTGTTATTGTATTGTTATTGTATGTATTGTTATTGTTATTGTTATTGTTATTGTTATTGTTATGATTGTTATTGTTATTGTTATTGTTATTGTTGTTATTGTTATTGTTATTGTTATGTTTTGTTATGTTATGTTATTGTTATGTTATTGTTACTGTTATTGTTACTGTATTGTTACTGTTACTGTTATTGTTATGTTACTGTTATGTTACTGTAATGTTATGTTACTGTTATTGTTACTTTATGTTATGTTATTGTTACTGTATTGTTACTGTTATTGTAGTTATTGTTATTGTTATTGTTATTGTTATTGTAGTTATGTTATTGTTAGTTTATTTGTATTGTTATGTTATTGTATTGTTATTGTTTTGTTATTGTTACTGTTACTGTACTGTTATGTTATTGTATGTTATTGTTACTGTTACTGTTACTGTTACTGTTACTGTTACTGTTATTGTAGTTATGTATGTTATGTTACTGTTACTGTTACTGTTACTGTTACTGTTACTGTACTGTTACTGTTACTGTTATGTTACTGTTACTGTTATGTTACTGTTATGTTACTGTTACTGTGTTATGTTATGTTATGTTACTGTTACTGTTACTGTTACTGTTATGTTACTGTTGTTAATGTTACTGTTACTGTTACTGTTATTGTTATGTTATTGTTATTGTTATTGTTATTGTTATTGTTATGTTATTGTATTGTTATTGTTATTGTTATTGTTATTGTTATGTTATGTTATTGTTATTGTTATGTTATTGTTTTATTGTTATTGTTATGTATTGTTATTGTTATGGTATGTTATTGTTTGTTATTGTTATTGTTATTGTTATGTATTGTTATGTTATTGTTATTGTTATTGTATGTTATGTTATTGTTATTGTTATTGTTATTGTTATTGTTATTGTTATTGTTATGTTATTGTTATTGTTATTGTTATTGTTATTGTATTGTTTGTTATTGTTATGTTATTGTTATTGTTATTGTTATTGTTATTGTTATTGTTATTGTTATGTTATGTTATTGTTATTGTTATTGTTATTGTTATTGTTATTGTTATTGTTATTGTTATTGTTATTGTTATTGTATTGTTATGTTATTGTTATGTTATTGTTATTGTTATTGTTATTGTTATTGTTATTGTTATTGTTATTGTTATTGTTATTGTATTGTTATTGTTATTGTTATTGTTATTGTTATTGTATGTTATTGTTATGTTATTGTTATTGTTATTGTTATGTTATTGTTATTGTTATTGTATTGTTATGGTTATTGTTATTGTTATTGTTATTGTATTGTTATTGTTATTGTTATTGTTATTGTTATTGTTATTGTTATTGTTATTGTTATTGTTATTGTATGTTATTGTTATGTTATTGTTATTGTTATGTTATTGTAGTTATTGTTATTGTTATTGTTATTGTTATTGTTATTGTTATGTTATGTTATTGTATTGTTATTGTATTGTTATTGTTATTGTTATTGTTATGTTATTGTTATTGTTATGTTATTGTTATTGTTATTGTTAGGTTATTGTTATTGTTATTGTTATTGTTATTGTTTGTTATTGTTATTGTATTGTATGTTATTGTTATTGTTATTGTTATTGTTTTGTTATTGTTATTGTTATGTTATTGTTATTGTATTGTTATTGTTATTGTTATGTTATTGTTATTGTTATTGTTATTGTTATTGTTATGTTATGTTATTGTTATGTTATTGTATTGTTATTGATGTTATGTTATTGTTATTGTTATTTATGTTATTGTTATTGTTATTGTTATTGTTTTGTTATTGTTATTGTTATTGTTTTGTTATTGTTATTGTTATTGTTATTGTTATTGTTATTGTTATGTTATTGTTATTGTTATTGTTATTGTTATTGTTATGTATGTTATTGTATTGTTATTGTTATTGTTATTGTTATTGTTATTGTTATGGTTACTGTTACTGTTACTGTTACTGTTATGTTATGTTACTGTACTGTTACTGTTACTGTTATGTTATTGTTATTGTATTGTTATTGTTATTGTTTGTTATGTTATTGTATTGTTATTGTTATTGTTATGTATTTTATTGTTATTTTTAGTTTATTGTTATTGATTGTTATTATTGTTATTTTTATGTTATTTTTATTGTTATTGTTATTGTTTTGTTATTGTTATTGTTATTGTATGATGTTATTGGTGTTTGTATTGTTATTGTTTGTTATGTTATTGTTATTGTATGTTATTGTTATTGTTATTGTTATTGTTATTGTTATTGTTATTGTTATGTCTTGTTATGTTCTTGTTGTTGTTGTGTTTGTTCTGTGTGTGTTTTGTTGTTGTTGTTGTTGTTGTTGTGTGTGTTGTTGTTGTGTTGTTGTGTTGTTGATGTGTTGTTGTTGTTTGTTGTTGTTGCTGTGTTGTTGTGTTGGTTTGTTGTTGTGTTGTTGTTGTTGTTGTGTTGTTGTGTTGTGTTGTTGTTGTTGGTTTTGTTGTTGTGTTGTTGTTGTTGTTGTTGTGTTGTGTTGTTGATGTTGTTGCTGTTGTTGATGTTGTTGATGTTGTTGCTGTTGTTGTGTTGTTGCTGTTGTTGTTTGTTGCTGTTGTTGTGGTTGTTGCTGTTGTTGCTGTGTTGATGTTGTTGTGTTGTTGCTGTTGTTGATGTTGTGCTGTTGTTGCTGTTGTTGTGCTGTGTTGCTGTGTATGTGTGTTGCTGTTGTGATGTTGTTGATGTTGTTGCTGTTGTGCTTGTGTGTGTTGATGTTGTTGCTGTGTGGGTTTTGTGTTGTTGAGTTTTGTTGCTGTTGTTGCTGTGTGTGTTGTTGCTGTTGTTGCTGTGTTGTGTTGTTGCTGTTGTTGCTGTTGTTGCTGTTGTTGCTGTTGGTGCTGTTGTTGCTGTTGTTGCTGTGGTGTGTTGTTGCTGTTGTTGCTGGTGTTGCTGTTGTTGCTGTTGTTGCTGTTGTTGAGTTGTTGTGCTGTTGTTGCTGTTGTTGCTGTTGTTGCTGTTGTTGCTGCTGTTGTGGGTCTGTTGCTGCTGTTGCTGCTGTGATGCTGTTGCTGCTGTTGTGCTGTTGTTGCTGTTGTTGCTGTTGTTGGTTTGTTGCTGTGTTGCGTGTTGTGGTGTTGTTGTTGTTGCTGTTGTTGCGTTGTTGCTGTTGTTGCTGTGTTGCTGTGTTGTGTGTTGTGTTGTTGCTGTTGTGCTGTTGTTGCGTGTTGCTGTTGTTGCTGTTGTTGCTGTGTTGCTGTTGTTGCTGTTGTTGTGTTGTTGCTGTGTTGCTGTTGTTGCTGTTGTTGTTTGCTGTTGTTGCTGTTTGTGCTGTTGTTTTGCTGTTGTTGCTGTTGTTGTGTTGTTGCTGTGTTGTTGTGTTGTTGTTGTGTTGGGTGTTGTTGTTGTTGTTGTTGTTGTTGTTGTTGTGTTGTTGTTGTTGTTGTTGTTGTTGTTGTTGTTGTGTGGTTGTTTTGTGTTGTTGTGGGTGTTGTTGTTGTTGTGTTGTTGTGGTTGTTGTTGTTGTTGTTGTGTGGTTGTTGTTGTGTTGTTGTTGTTGTTGTTGTTGTTGTGTTGTTGTTGTGTTGTTGTTGTTGTGTGGTGTTGTTGTTGTGTTGTTGTTGTGTTGTTGTTGTTTGTTGTTGTTGTTGTTGTTGTTGTTGTTGTTGTTGTGGTTGTTACTGTTACTGTTACTGTTACTGTTACTGTTACTGTTACTGTTACTGTTACTGTTACTGTTACTGTTACTGTTATGTTACTGTTACTGTTACTGTTATGTTACTGTTACTGTTTGTGACACGATATGGGTTATTACAACAACCGAGATTCCAATGTGGAAATGGGAACAAATCTCGTGGATTTTATTACTAAGCTACCCGGACTAGTACTGGTTGTGACACGATATGGGTTATTGTGGATCGATTGGCAAAGTCTGCTCATTTCTCGCAATAAGGGAAACCGACAAGATGGAGAAGTTAACTCGCCTGTACCTCAAGGAGATCGTTTCGAGGCATGGGGTACCGATCTCAATTATCTCCGACCGTGACGCTCGTTTCACGTCACATTTTGGCAATCATTGCAGAAATCCTTGGGTACACGTTTGGATATGAGTACTGCATATCATCCACAGACGGATGGTCAGAGTGAGCGTACTATACAGACGTTGGAGGATATGCTACGTGCTTGTGTGATTGACTTCGGGAATAACTGGGAAATTCACCTGCCATTGGTGGAATTTTCTTATAACAATGGTGATAGTCAGATAACAACAGTTATCACACTAGTATACAAGCAGCACCTTTCGAGGCGTTGTATGGGAGAAAGTGTCGATCACCGGTTTGCTGGGCAGAAATTGGTGATAGTCAGATAACAGGTCCCGAGTTAATTCATGAGACGACTTTGAAAATTATACAGATACGGAACCGTATGGTTGCAGCGCGAGACAGGCAAAAGAGTTATGCTGACAAGAGACGGAAACCTTTAGAGTTCCAGGTTGGTGACAAGGTTTTATTGAAAGTCTCACCATGGAAAGGCGTAGTTCGGTTTGGTAAACGAGGGAAACTAAATCCGAGGTACGTTGGACCATTTGAGATAGTGGAAAGAATAGGTCCAGTAGCCTATCGATTAGCCCTACCTGATTCGCTGAGCGGAATTCATGATGTATTCACGTGTCAAACTTGAAGAAGTGCATAACTGATGAAACGACGGTCGTACCACTAGAAGAAATTCAGGTGGATGAACAATTGCGTTTTATTGAGGAACCAGTTGAGGTGATGGATCGTGAGGTGAAAACACTTAAGCAAAGCAAGATACCTATTGTTAAAATCCGTTGGAATTCGCGACGTGGACCGGAATTCACATGGGAACGAGAAGATCAAATGAAGCTTAAGTACCCTCAAATTCGAAGGAACGATGCCAGCAGACGAAGGTATTGATTTAAATTTCGGGACGAAATTTCTTTCAACATGGGGATGATGTGACAACTCATCCAAAACTCACACGATTTCGATTTCTGTGTGCCAATGCAGTAAACCAGTGATGAAACACTCCCAGTGATGGAACACTCCCAGTGATGGAACACTCTCATCATGTAACGCAATTTTCGGGACGAAAATTCTTTCAACATGGGGATAATGTGACATCGGTAATTTCCGTTACCAAGCTCCGTTAGTTCGTCGTAAGTCTTGCATACACGTGTCGTGAGCACACACTAGTTGTCGTTGAACGTTGGTGACCTAATAATAATGAATAATGTTAATTGTGTGAATCTAAATGATTAGGTGAATTTGGGTTATGTTTATGTGTTCAATATTATAAAAGGTTAATTAAAGAATTTATCGCGTAACGCGGAAACGTGCCTATTATTCGTATGTCTTGTGTTTTTATAAAGATAAGATATATAATGATTTTCATAAGTTTATATCTTTATATTATGAAGTTAAAAACACTTTACAAAGAGTTTAAAGCTTAGTTTTTACAAAATACCAAAACACAAGGGTTTAAAGGGTAAATATGTAAATTAAATATTAATAAAACAAAAACCCAAACCCTAACCCCCCATCGGCCACGACTTCATACTTCTCCATCTCCCCACTTCGAATTCAGCCTAGAACAACATAATACCTGCGATTTTGGATCGATTTCAAGGCATACATCTCGTGGGAATCATCAATTGCAAGTTAACACAAGTTTAAAGGTTAGTTTTTCGAGTTTTTGTGAAGGGTTCATTAGGGCCGAACCCTAGATTCTAAATTAGTCCTTGTTGGGTTGAATTGGTTGTTGTTTGATGATGTTAACATGTTAGTTAGACTGTATACATGTTAGTTAACGTCGATTATGCAAGAATTCTATGTTTTTAGTGGATTGATCATGAAATTGATTTTGAAGCAAACCCTAATTCGGGATTATTGTGATTATGCATGATGGATGATTGTTTGATGAATGCTTGATGATTATTGGGTTGTATGAATGTTAGAATACGTTGATTATGCAAGAAAGTTGGGATTTTGATGCATTGTTCATAGGTTACTAAGAATATTAACTTTATTTTGCATGTAGTAGTGATCTAGTGATGGATTGATGTTATGGATGGGTTCATGATGATAATTAGATGCTAGATTGATGTTATGAATGCTAGAAATCTTTAATTTGATGATGTTGATCATAGCTTGCCAAAAGTAGAAACTTTTGTTTATGAAGATTGTTAGATTGAGATGTTTAAGTGTTGTGATCATGTCTAGATGTTAGTATGAGCTTGAATTGGTATATTATTGATGAATTCATGTATGCTTTGGATGTTTAATAGATTTTGGGATATTCTTTCCCAAAGGGAACTTTATTTGTGTAAACGTTGAAGTATGATGTCATGATCATGTTTGGAATGATAGGAACTTGCTATTATGTTCAAGGATGGATTCTAGTGTGATAGAATGTGTTAAATTAGTTGTATGGCATGTTTGGATAATCATGGGTGATAATTGGAATTGGTAATCATGTATGGTTTGGATGTTGTGTAGTAGTAGGACATCATGCTTGGGTCTGGTAATTGATTGTTGTGATGTTGTGAATGCAATGTATATGCTTAAAGAATTTGGTTGTGATCTTTATACACGCGTGCGGATCTGAGGCCCCTACTTAGTAGGATTGGCAGGGTTTAGGATGTGAAGTCGTGAGTGGCTTCACATGGCATGTGATGAATGGTTGAACTTGTATGACATGTTAGTTGTTTTGTAGCTAGTGGTTATGTTAATGTTCTAGATTCGCATGACTTGTATAGTACTTGATTGTATGATGATCTATGTGATACACCTGGTTGATATAGCATACGTATGATACTATTTGAATGTTAATCATGTATGTTGTATGTGCTCATGGCTTTATTTGAATTATAACTCATGATGTCACCAACGGGTCAAACGGGTCAAC
>JACCIX010000060.1:0-26129 GCA_025506515.1 Flaveria trinervia | reverse complement strand
TTGGGCTTGCTTTCTCGTCCTCTTTCCTCGGTTCTTTTCCTCTTCTTTTCTTTCACTGCAGTACTCTCCCCTTTTGGATGCATTGGGGAAGGGGTTTGTACACAGAAAGTGTCTTTTGCACAGCAGCTTCAATCATGGTTGTAAAGTTGAGGAAAGCCTTTCATCAATGGCTTTAGTCACAATATCAGTGATTATGGGTGTGATGAGAGGGAGGGAATTTGAAGTACAGCACCTATTTGCTCAGGAGGGTTCTGTTCTTGAGAATAGGGCCTGAAGCAGAGGCAGGTGGTTGAGTTTGAAGTGGCTCAGTGTTTGGGGAACCTTAAATGGAGGTGCCATCTATGGGTTGGTGGAGGCAGATGGTCTTTTCCTGTGGAGTTGGTCAAGTAGGTTTTGCAGCCTACTGACTTTCTCTTCAAGGATTGTGGTGTGTTGGGCAAGAACATCGTAGAAAAAGCCCAGGTCATCATCAGCCGAAGATGAATCATCTGACCTCCTGCTTGGAGCAGGATTTACATGCACTGGGTGTAGACCAGTAGTTGCATGTGCCCTTTTGCGTGGTACTGGGGACTTCCAGCCTCAGGGACTATGTCCATCATCAGCTGTTGCCTCTAGTGAGGTCTTAGCAATGTTACCAGCCTCATTCTGATCATGTTGATTCAGAGATGGTG
This sequence comes from Flaveria trinervia, assembly GCA_025506515.1. NCBI lineage: Eukaryota > Viridiplantae > Streptophyta > Magnoliopsida > Asterales > Asteraceae > Flaveria > Flaveria trinervia. Next base: position 25,458 of record JACCIX010000060.1, on the reverse strand, counting down.
CAGCTCACTAGATCTTCTGATCTCCTTATCTACACCAGGAGATAGAAGTGGTAAACCCTGTGCTGTGGGTTCTCAAGTGCACGTGTTCCCCCTCAATTATAGAGGTGTTCCCAGTAGTAAGTGGTTTCTGGGGAGGGGGTGAGGAGTGCAGTTGAGTCAGCACTTGTGCAACTATTAAAGTTGGGCTGTGAGGGGCGATTGTATGGGGTGAAGGGATAAAAACAGTTGCACCTGGGGAGGTTGGTGCTCTTCAATGGCAATCCCTCAAGTGAGGAAGATCCCAGATGTGTAGGTACCCTTTTGTGGTTGCTGCAGGCTCCTGTTGAGGGAATCCTGAGCGGCTATGGCTGGAAGAGTCTTATATCCACTAGGGGGTTTGACCAGTGGATATCTCCTGCGTTTTTTGTTGCAGGGGCATCCTCAGGGGACTCAATTCCTGAGTAGCCGTTTTGGGTTTCTTTTTGGTGGGTTGGTGGGGACATTTGATTTGGAGGTGGTGGCTGTGGGTTCCAGCTGCGTGGGTTTGCGCAGCTTGGCAGCCAATTTGAGTGTCTGGTCAGAGTTGTGCCGGGAGTATACTCGGGCAGGCAGAACAGCCGTAGCAGGGACTCCCAAGCCAACAAGTCCCTCAGCATTAAGCTGGTTTGTAATGATGGCCATAGGAAACGTGGATATAGTATCCAACGGTTAGCAGTTAGTTTTTGAGCCATATCCTTGAGCTCCGAAAATATTATTTCTGAAAAGTTTAACGGTTGTTGCTCAAGAATAGAATACATTACCTGCTGCCACTTTGACGACATTGATCCCAAGACGAGTCTTAGGAGCCAAACATACATTCACCATGTGAAAAAATTAGGCGTTCGGCGTCATGGAAGTGTTTCTTCATGATAGTGGAGGCACTGAGATTGCTTGATATCCATGTTGGGCAAAGGATAGATCTGTGGTGCCCTTCGGATATCCAGAGGAGAAATAGCATCATCCAGAGAAAGAATTTGGCGGATTATTGCAGGGGTAATGACCACTTCTTGTTGTGACGACCGACTGGAGAGATGGTGTGTTGTTCTCCCCAGTGGTAATAGTAACGTTCATCCAAAACTGTTGGAGGGATTCGGCATGTAGAATGGGATTCAGAAGAAATGCCGTTTTGTATTGGGACTGAACCATAGATCGATAGCAGTATCGAACTTAGCCCAGACAGGCGATTTAGTAAGGTAGGCAACACAGTTGTGTCGCGGTTTAATTTGCATGGACGCCATTGAGAAGAGAGAAGTTTTGGAGAGGAACGTTAGGTTTGAAGAAGATGAGCATTGAAGGATTAGGTCAAGAATATTTATAGGGTACGGGTAAGGAAACGACTGAAGGATGTGGTGTTAGTCATCAGTAGTTTTAAACGACTGTTGACATGGTATTATCCTTTCAGACGTTGAAACAGCTGAAGTCGTTGTTTAGGCATCAGAAGTTAGAAAACTACTGAAAACCGTGGTTTTGACTTCAGATGATTGAAACAATGAGGACTTGGGTTTGTCATCAGTAGTTGTGAAACTACTGAAGACAGTGGTTTTGTCATCAGCTGTTGTAAACAACTGAAGACTTGGTATTAGTCATCAGTAGTTATAAAACTACTGAAGACATGGTTTTGCTTCAGTTGTTTAGAATGAAACAGCAGTTGTTGAAAAAACAATGAAGAGAAGTTCTCTTCAGTAGTTGTCGTCAATTCATAGCCTTTCAGTTGTTTCATGCTGTCCTCAACACTTACTCATCAGACTTTGCATCTGATTTTTCAGGTGTTTCATAGGACATCAGTACTTATCTGTTTTACTGATTTCAGTAGTTGTAAACTACATCAGTAGTTTAACTAGAAAAATAAAGTACTTCAGTACTTGTGAGGCATTTAGCCATCAGTAGTTATAAAAACTACTGAAGAGAAAAAGACATCAGTACTTATATGTGACATGGGTACCAATGATCATCAGTAATGATATATGAAATCATCAGTAGTTGTCACTTATTCTAGCTGCAGCATACCAAGCCTTAACACAAGTTTTGGAAAGTAGAACTATCCAAAGGCTTAGTAAAATATCTGCAAGCTCATCAGCACTAGGCACAAACTTAGGATCAATCAGACCTTTTCAAAACAATCCCGAATAAAATGATGTCTGATCTCTATGTTGGGTCCTAGGTGCTGGACTGGATTTTTGACAATACACAGAGCTGAAGCACTATCCATTAACAATGGAGCTTAGTCTCTGTAATGCATAATCCAGAAGTTGATTCTGAAGCCAGAGTACCTGAGAGGTGCAACTTGCAGCAGCAATGTACTCGGCCTCAGCAGTTGATGTAGCAACAGATGTTTGTTTCTTACTCTGCCAAGAAATCAAACAGTTGCCTAGGATTGACAACCACCAGAAGTTGACTTTCTAGTTAACTTGCACCCTGCATAGTCACTATCTGAAAAAAGCAACTAATTTGCAAGAGTGTCCAGTGGAATACCATAAACCCAGAGATGTGTACCTTGCAAAAATCTAAAGATCTCTTGACTGCAATCAAATGAGACTCTTTAGGAGCAGCCTGAAATCTAGCACAAACACATGTAGCAAACATAATATCTGGTCTAGAAGCTGTTAGATACATCAAGGACCAATCATACATCTGTAAAGCGTTTCATCAACAGCTTTACCTTTCTGATCAGCATCCAGTTGTGTGGTGTTGCACATGGGAGTAGAACAGGGCTTACAGTTTTGTAAATCAAACTTATTCAAAAGATCTTTTGTATATTTGACTGATGAATAAAGGTTCCATCAGCCTTTTGTTTGATTTGCAAGCCTAGAAAGAACTGTAATTCTCCCATTGCACTCATTTCAAACTCTTTTTCATCAATGTTTTAAAATCATCACACAACTGGGGATCAGAGGATGCAAAAATAATATCATCAACATAAATCTGACAAGTAGCTTATGCTGATCCACCTTCTTATAAAACAAGGTTTTATCAATGGAGCCTCTAGTGAAATTATTCTTAAGAAGAAAAGTAGAGAGTCTCATACCAGGCTCTAGGAGCTTGTTTCAACCCATAAAGAGCCTTATCAAGTTTGTCACCCATTCAGGATGGTTATTATCCTCAAAGCCTGGTGGTTGACACACATAAACTTCTTCCTTTATTTTACCATATAAAAATGCACTTTTAACATCCATTTGAAAAACTTTAAGATTGTGGAATGCAGCATAGGCTAAGAACAATCTGATTGCCTCTAGTCTGGCTACAGGGGCAAAGGTTTCATCATAGTCAATACCTTCTTCTTGTGAAAACCCCTGTACAACCAGTCTAGCCTTGTTCTTAACAATAAGCCCATTTTCATCGGTTTTATTCCTAAACACCCATTTAGTGCTATTGCACACTTACCTGGGGGAAGAGGAACAAGTTCCCACACTTGCTGTTTCTTGAACTGAAGTAGCTCAAGCTGCATAGCTTCAACCCATCCATTGTCTCTCAAAGCAACATGGTAGTTCTTGTCTCTAGCTGACTGATGAAGAGAGCATAGAAGCAGAAGTTAGACAATTGACTTCTGGTTGAAACACCAGCATTGATATCACCAATAATCTGAGTCATGGGGTGATTCTTCAGTTCTTGATAACAATGAGATCTGTGCAAGTGTTTGTAGAACCTTCAGCAGCAGCAGATGTTGATGTAGACTCTTGAAACCAAGAATTGATGGTAACTCAAACGATGCAGAGGAAACAGAGATCTCATCAGCATTTGTTGTGGATGGAACTGCTGAAGCTACAGGAACATCAAGTTTAGCAGACACAGGCAGTTGGTCACTAAACTTGAATAGGTGAGTATTGAATTATCATCATCATCATCAATACCACCAGGTGGAAGACATGCTGCAGAAGATGATTGAGCCACAGGATCTGCAACAGCTGGAGGTTGATAAGGAACATATTGCAGTATGTCCAAATAAACAACTCCATAGGGTTTTGTGGAATCTTGTCCAAAGGAATTCATTAAACTTCACATGCAGAGTCTCTTCAACTATCTTTGTTCTGCAGTTGAAGACTCTGTATGCCTTGCAAGTAGATGAATAACAAACAAAATACCCAGCATCCACCTTAGGATCAAATTTATGGAGTTGATCCTTTGTGTTGAGAATAAAACAAGGACATCCAAATGCTTTGAAAAATGAAATCAGAGGAGCCAAATGATGGAGAACTTCATATGGAGTCTTCATCAACCTCTGATTTACTAGAACTCTATTCTGCACATAGCAAGCTGTGTTGACAGCTTCAGCCCAAAAGGTCAGTGGCAAAACAGAGTCAGCCAACATGGACCTTGCAGCTTCAATGAGGGTCCTGTTCTTTCTCTCCACTACTCCATTTTGTTCTGGAGTCCTTGGGGATGCTAAACTGCCTTTTGATTCCCTTTGAGAGATAGAAGTCATCAAGTGTATGATTCCTGAATTCAGTTCCATTATCACTCCTGATACACTTGACTGGAAGGGAATACTGCTTCTCAATATACAACACAAAGTTAATAACCTTCTGAGCAACCTCATCCTTTGAATGTAGAAAGAAAGTCCATACAAATCTAGAGTAATCATCCACAATTACTAGACAGTATTTCTTCTTTGCCATGCTCATCACTCTCACAGGACCAAATAGATCCATATGCAGTAATTGCAAGCAGGCAGTGGACTTAGGCTCTTCAATAGGAGGGAATGAGACTTTGTGTTGTTTTCCTTTTAAACAAGCAGTGCAGGTTTCATCACAGTGGAACTCCTTTATTGGTAAGCCTCTGACTAAACTCTTATGGATAAGCTGATTCATGTTTTGAAATTAACATGACCCAGCCTTCTGTGCCACAGTTTAGATTCTTGAGAAGAGGCTTTGGAAAATAGGCAAGGATTGCCTTTGAGATCTATTTTCTTGGAAAGATCTAAGCATACACTCTTCCTGTCCTGTTGGCTCTCAGGAGAGTGTGATCATCCAACACCTTGTCAATCAAGTGCAAAACTTTGGATGACAGAATCCTATAGTTTGACTGGTGAAAAGAGCAACATGGCCTTTATCACACATTTGACTGACACTCAAGAGATTGTACTTGAGATTTTCCACATGATTAACATCATCATATTGATTTCTCCATTGGAGACAAAGCCCTTACCAATGATGTAACCCTAGCATCATTGCCAAAAGAAACAAATCCCTTCTTTCCTTGAGAGTAGTCATGAAGAAGAGAGCTGTTCCCAGTCATGTGCATAGATCCCCCACTGTCTACATACAGATGCTACTTTGGCATGTTGGAGAACCCTGCAAAAATAAACAATCAGTTAGTTTTAGAGACCCAAACCTTTTGGTTTGGGCCTGGTCTCATCAATAGATGGTAAACTAACAGTTTATTTGAAACAACAGCCTGAGAGGAAGAAGATGGTGAAGAAGAGGAATCCTTTGGCTTGGATCTCCTTTTCTGTGGTTTCAACATAGGAGCATCTAGTTGGTTAACTCTACCAACAGATGTTGAACATCATAACCAGTTGTGTCTGATTTTGTGATAAAGCTTTCAGCTCATCAGACACATTGCCAGTGGAGTTTGATAAGTTCCTGTTGCACCTTCTTCTTCTGAGCACTCTCAGCTGTCACCTGTTTAACCCTTCCTTTTTGGATTTCTTTGAGGACTTAAGGGTTACAGGATTTGATGTTGCTGATACAAATGTGGTCTCAAACTCAGTTTTCATTTTACCATTTTCTCTTTAATTTCTTCTTTGTTGAGTTTGGAACCTCTTTTGTACCAGCAATCATCTGTAAGATGATTGAACAAACCACATACTTCACAGTTTCTTCTTCATCTTAGGTTGATCATCAACTAAAGAGGGTGAAGCAACTGGAGACTTGCTCTTCAATGCTTGGAAGCATTGTTTGCTTTCTTGACTGCCTCTTTAGTAGTCTCAAACTCTTTAACTGACAGTTTTCTCTCTTCAGTACTGACAGCAGTTGGAGTTTGAACTTCAGGTGTTAAGTGCTCTCTATCCTTTCAGGACTTTCAGAATTAACTCCTGAGTTGATCAACTCATTGATCATGTGAGTGTCAGCATTTGAACCATCAACATCAGCTGATAGGTTCAGAGAGGGCTTGATGTTGACTTCTACTTCTGATTGTGCTGTATCAAAAAGTAGAACACATGATGAGATGGATTGGTTATCACTCTCACCATCAATTCTACCTACTCTGCTCTTGGGGTAAAATCTGTAGGTGGAGCAGTGTGATTGTAACCAATGCCAAACTTCACATTGGAAGCAGATTGCTTACTAAGAAGCATTTCAAAACCTTTGCATGATTGTACCCATCTATCACACTCTACCTGGGTAACTGCAAGGGTTTCTTTGAGATCTTTATACTTCTCTAGAAGTATCTCTTCCTAGCCTTATCATCAGTGATTTGGCATTTCAGTTTGTAAATCTCATCATTTTTATCATTAAGCACAGACTCAAATTCAGCTTTGTTTTTGAAATTATTTGTTCTAGCTCAATGTTCTTATTAATTAAAGCTACATTTGCCTCTCTAATAGATGCAAATGCTGCTATACATGTGTCAGAACATAATTTGGCTTTTGCCTCAGAGGGACCTGTGATACCTTTGGTGTAGAGGCATTAGAGGATGAAGTATCAGCAGAATCCAAAGCCATAAGAGCTAGATTTCCAATGGATTATCACCACCATGTTGACCAGCACCTGAGAATAGTTGTTCATGACCAGACATACATCTGGTAAACTGCTCCAGTCAAAAACTCCTGGGGTGAAGAAGCTGTGTTGTTAAGGTTGAGTTTGTTGATGAGATTGGGAAGGCTGTGGTTCAGGCAATGCTTGTGGTTGTTGTGTGATTGGAGCTTGAACAGAATTTGGTTGAGGCACATAATAGCAGGGATAAGGATATGACATTTGACCCTGGGGAACAAAGTATGCAGGAGATCTAGGGTGTGAATAATGACAGAACCAGCAGGATGTTGCCCTCTGTTTTGTGGACTAGTACTAGGAAAAGTCACAAAGGTGCAGAAGAGTTAGATCCAGTTATCTACACTCTCTTGCAATGTCCAGCCTTTGGCATTTGTGACACCTCAACTTACTCTTGTCAAAACCAACTTTGGTTTTGCCAGAGAGTCCAGGAAATTTCCTGCCAGTTCTCTTGTAGAACTTCTAAGAGATCTGATATTAATCAGTGCCATCTGGCTCAAATATCCATCTCTTCTAGATCATCATCAGCTATTCCTTTCAGATCATCCATGATGAAGCATAAATTGTCACTATTACTGCCAGAATGACTCTCAATACCAACAAATGCATGATCAGAACTATTTGAAGAGAAATCTATATGCTCATCATAATTGCTTTCAGATGCAGCATATTCTGACTCATGACCAACCAAGGCAGTATTGCCTGGTACAAAGTCATCAGTGAGCTTTCCTGATGAAGACAGTTTCCTCTTCTGCTCTATCTCTCTTTCAAATGTAAGCATTTCCCATGAAGTTGGGTGAGAGATAGGCCTTCTAGATTTGCACTGGAGCGTAGGACAATAGTGTATGTGTCCCATCTCTCAGGCAATGATCTGAGGAATCTGTTGTTCATCTGGCTATTGGTGTATTCCTGTTTCACCATTTTCAGCTCAGATATCAAGCAGGAAAAGCGCTCAAACTGTTGAGTCAGTGTCTCACCCTTTCTATGAGAGAATGTCTCATATTGTTGGGCAAGGATCTCTCTATTGTTTGCTAAGACCTCATCAGTGCCACCGAATTGTTCCTTCAGGGCATTCCAGAGATCATGAGCAGTTTCATGATGCATAAGCCCTGAATAGATTTCATTAGGCAGTGCCATGGCCAGAATTCCATGGGCTTTAGCATCAATCTGAAATAGTTTCCGATCTTCATCAGAGTATTGTTCCTTCTTCTTCGGAACCATTTGATTGGTTTCCGGATTGTTCACCATAGGCTTATGTGGTCCATGTACCACAGATGTCCAACAACCTGAACTGTTAACAGACAGGTGATGAAGCATTCTTCGTTGCCATATGTTATACTCGGTCCTAACCAGCATCGGAGGCTTGGTTGAGGAGCCGGTATTGTGAGGGTCATTAGAAGGAGTCGTCATCTCGGATTCAAAAACAATTCGGTTAAGCTAAAACAGATTTAGAACAAAAACGCAACAACCAATTGAACCAGAAGATCTCAAACAAATGAACGAAAGCGGCAGAAATTCAATAAACTATAACCAGTTCTGGCAAATACGCTAATTCAATCAAACACAGATATCAATTAGCAGTTTCAATGATCAATTGTTAGATCGATCAATGATTAACCTTGCTCTGATACCACTTGTTAGGATCAGTGATCTGTGTTGATTGATTGACGAGTATTGCAGCGGAATTCAAACAATGAATTAGTCGATTCACAAGAACAAAACGATATTCAATGCAGAACAAAGACGGTATAGAGAGAGAGAATATCTGCAAATATATTTCATTCAATATTCGCTTTCGTGGTAACAGAATGTCACAATTAAGATTAGGTCGACACCTCTTATATAAGAGATGTGACGTCTGCTGATGTCACTTGATGACATCTAACAGATTTATTACAACTGAAACACAACTACTGAAGATGTCAAAACAGCTGACATCTTCTTACAAAAAGTTCTAAGTGTTATCAGTTGTTACAACTACTGAGAAATATAAAACTACTGAAACTACAACGACTGAAGAACAAGCTCTTCAGTCGTTTTACAAAACTACTGAAACTAGAAATATAAAACTACTGATATCACAACTACTGAAGAAGTACTCTTCAGCAGTTGTGACAAACTACTGATGCTTCAGTACTGATCTTCAGACTTTGACCTTCAGATGTTTCATCAGCTGATGACTTCAGTAGATATCATCAGCTGATGTCTTCAGTCTTTGTCTTCAGACTTTGTACATCAGTTGTTGATCTTCAGCACTTGTAAACTCTTCAGCTGTTGTACTTCAGTACTTTGGTCTTTCAGCTTCAGCACTTGTGTTCTTCAGCTGTTCAGCTTCAGTATTTGTGTTCTTCAGCTGTTCAGCTTCAGTACTTGTGTTCTTCAGCTGTTACTTCAGCACTTAGTTCTTCAGCTGTTGAAGTCTTCAGCACTTGATCTTCAGCGTTGAAGTCTTCAGCACTTGTCAAACTGCTAATGAAGCTTTCAGCAGTTGTTGTGATACCATGTGGGACTTAGAGGTTTTCTGATCTTGGCTCATTGGTTCTTTTGGTCCAACAAGAGCTTTGTTTCGAAGAACTTGGTTTTGTGTCATGAAGTTCAACTTCTTCCTTGGTGTCTGATATAAGGACAGTAGAAGCAATGTGGCATACTTTCAAGTTGTAGCATGATCTACTTCTATACGTGGTGGACTGTTTCTGTGAGGAAGTGTGTGACCAGATGTGACTTTAGTCTGTTTGGGTTGGACACTTCTTGTTTAGATGCTTAAATTCTTTACAAAATTCAGTGTTTGACCATTTTAACATCTTTACCTTTTGTTTATTTGGGACTAATACATGGTGCACGAGTTGTTGATAACTGGTTGGTCTTTTGGGTTCACACTTAGATAGTTACAACATGACTTCACCTTAACCATTTCAAATTGCTCATTCAAATTACAATAGGCATCTACCTATAGACTTTAAAGTGGCCTCCTGCTGTTGGTGGTAGATTCCACCAATTTACTTGTGGAAATTGGATCACTAACTAGAGGAGTGGACACCATATGATCCTTGACAGGATTGTTATTTACTGGTCTACATTTAGCATTTAACACTATCTCATGTGGTGGTGGAACCACTTTGTATCACAACCCCTTCTCATTGTTTCGTTTCTCACAAAGTGTTGGACTATATGAGAAGATTTGTCCAACTGTGCAGTTATTGTTTTAATGAGTTTACTTCGACTTCCAAAACTTTTTTTTTCTTTCTTGGTTTCTTCTAGGGAGTTTAAATAAACTTTATGTCATTTGCTTGGTTAAAAGCAACAACTTCGGTTTCCCTTAATTGTTTATTTAAAAGCTTTATTTTCTCTTTATAACTGTGCTCATTTTGTTTTAAAATCCTATTAGCTTTGTGCATAGTTGTAAGTCATTTACTAAGCTATCATTGTGATCTAAAACCTAGCAAATTTTGAATCTATTGTCTCTAAATTTATTACATTTATCACAAACATGATTATCAAAAAGTGGGTCTATGGTACTTACCTGTGAAGACCGGTTGAATCAGCCATCAGTGCAGAGTTTGAATTCTCAGTTGCTGGAGATTCTGAAACTATAGTTCTGAGATCCTCTTCATTCAGGTGAGTGACCATATTAGTAGTATCTTCATGGTCTAACATTACTAGTTCAACTGCTATATCACCTCACTTGCAGTGTCATCATCCAAAACTTCAACATTTTCAATGTGGGACTCACCCGGGGATACAAAACGAAAGGTCCAATCTTGGCCTTCGTCATCTTGTGCAATCAAAGCCTTAGGATCTTTTCTTGATGATGCAGCTTCACTTGTGGGTTTCTCTTTACGGTTAAATGATGAGAAAGGATTACCGTTACCTGTCTTCTTTGGCTTCACACATTCATGTTTGAAGTGCCCTTTTCTTAACAGTTGAAACAGGTTACTTTGGTTTTGTCGAAACCAAAAGTTGTATCCTTTGTAGCTATCAAGTTCTGTCCAGTTTTCCTCACAAACTTCTTGGCTCGCCTGACAGCACTTGCCAACGCCCACATAATGTCCATTCTTTCCAATTCATTCTCGTCCACCTGCTCGTAATCCTCATCAGCCAGGTGGCAATTTCCGATATTCCTACAACAAGACCATCATAAGAATGAACAAACGCAGCTAAGAGGCCATATGCTTCTTTGCAACCTCCACAGTGATATTCCCGATATTCTCGGTCTTCAACTTCATAGCGTTTGATTCAGGTATTATATATGGGTGTTAGATGACCCTGACGTTTCAGATCCTGAAGTAGGCTTGCGGAGGAGCTACTAAACTTGACACGAATGCAGTTTGAAGTGGTGCTCCTGAGCTTTTTGAGGTGGAAGTTGAATTATACAGTGATGACATCTGATCGTAAGTTCCTTTTTAAGACCTGTACTTCATCCTCAGTTCCTCCTCCCTTAGTTTCAGGATGAAGTTGTTTATGTCTAATTTTGTCAGTATATTGTTCTGTCTCAAATTAGACACAAACACGTCCCACTTCTCAGGTAGACCATCGGCAAAGCTTGATACCTTATCTTCCATTTATGTTGTAACCCATGAGTATGCAACTCACTCATTAAATGGTAGAACAGTCTATGACATCATCCAAGCTATCCTTACCCATCGATGAGAAATTATCGAACTCCTTCTTCAAAGCTTTAGCCTTTAGAGCTTTAGCGATGCATTCCCGTCGTATCATTTTTCTAGAGCCTCCTATAATTTCTTTGCCTGTTTATTCTCAGGAAATTGGTGGAATATATCCTTAGGAATCGACTGAGTCAACCAAAGCATACACCTTTTTCTCAGCATTATACTTCACATTTTGGCTATTAGTCATGCCGCCTAGAGTAAGTTTGACACCATCAGCACCTACCGGCATACTATAACCAGTCTCGATTGATTCCCACAGATTGGGATCAACACCATTTAGATAAATTTCAAATCTTTGCTTCCATGTAGGTAATCGTCTAACGTGATAAGTTAGGCGGCTTGTTGTGATTTCCAATCTCATTTTCCAGAAGCAACAAGTCTGGATATGCGAGTCCTTACTGCAGTATGCGAGTACTGATCTTCCATTCTTTATACTTTGAGAGTTGAACAAAACTGTTTCAATGGTGCGAATGGAGATGTGCGATTAGGTCAATCGTTGTGGATGGACCAGTGCGGATGAATCAATCGTGCGATTGAATCAACGTGGATGAATTAATCGTGCGATTGACTCAACACGGATGAGTCAATCGTGTGATTGGCAAGTGCGGATGAACAATGCGAATGGGGTGTCAGTCGTATGAATGGATGGGCGATTGAGTTCAATCGTGCATATGGGAGGTGCGATTGAGTTCAGTCGTGCGATTGAGCCAATCGTGCGACTGAGGCTGCTAGATTTGATAATTCAAAGATTTTTGGTACTTTGACGCCAAAATACGATTTTCACAAACCCTAATCTGCCAAAAGCCGAAAAACATGAACTTTTTATCTGGAGACACTGAAAACACTATTTTACTCAAAAGATGGTGTTTTTGAATGAAAAACGTGAGATTTCACACCGAAAACGATTGAATCACACGCAAATCATGAGCCAAAGCTTGATACCACTTGTCAGGACCGTTTAGGTACGTAGTACTAACTGATTCTACACGTATACCAACTCAAATAGTGCGGAATCCTATTTGATTGGTGATCCATCAGGGAGAACACAGTTAGATCAACTAAAGATTAAGTTAAATTATGAATGATTAGAACACGATCAACTGTGATCTATGAAGTTGGAACAGGTTTTCTGAGTATCTGGACGACTAGGGTATGATATGTGCGTAGGTATTCGAATTGTTAAGTTTTTCCACGAATTAGGTGGTATTTATAGGTTAGGTTTTCCATTCGTACGACTGAACCATTAGCATAGTTCAGTCGTGCGACTAAATCATGCGATTGATCCATCCGCACGAATGAAGGTCCAGTCATGCGACTGAGTCAATCTTATGTCTCAATCGTGCGACTGATCTAGTCTCATGGTTCAGTCGTGCAACTAGTCCATTAGTATGAAGTATTCATGTGTATGGTTCATTAGCATGTCCATTCACATGAGAATTCACACGATTAAGTTTGAACATGTTCCTCAATCATTATTGACTAAGAATTATGTAAACACCACAAACCTATATAGTTAGTTCAATATGCGTTATCACACAATACCAATGAAATATTAAACATTATATGCATCAACCACACATTGTATTTATTCATACCATTCAATACATATATGAAGACATGAAAGGCATTTACATTAAGCTTCTAAACTAGGTACACATGTATCTAAAGAAATTATAGTCCCAACGTCTTTAACTAAAACTACATATACCTCGAAATGTCTTCAAAGGTAAAATGAATATTTCCCGAAGCAATAGGTTCTTTAGATGGAACTCTTGTACATATAGTTGTGCCCGCTAATCAACACTTGTTTTAGGAGAAGAGGGAAAAGGTTAAGTTATCAAAATATGTTAGGAATATGTGATTTTGATATGATATTCACCTTTGTATGGGTTGGGGGAAGGCGTAGCACGTGATTCACGAGTTTTGACAAAAGTTGCATTTCATCCAACATCTGGATTTTGATTCCTCCAACGGGTTATAATATAATTTAACTTTATTATTAAATATATTATATTCTTTATATCGTAGATGCCACACCGCCAACTAGGTATTGGTTAGACGAGTTTTTACGGCATAGGTCGTTAGCTAAGGAAGAAATATTTAATCATGCTCATGCTTACCTTAGAGTTGTTATTGAGCGTGATTATGGTGTATTGAAGGCAAGATTCCCAATCTTAAAACAAATGGCCATTTATCCTTTTCCAGTGCAAAGAGACGTAGTCATTGCTTGTTTTGCAATGCATAAGTTTATAAGGAAATACAATATTCAAGATGATTATTTACAACTTTGAAGAGATACTATGGTTACCACTGATGGTGAAGGTGAAGGAAGTGAGGGTCGAAAAACACAAGGCTTAGAGTGGGGTTCAGAACCATTTAATATATGGCTATTTTGTGTGATCAAATTGCTAATCAACTGCTTTTATATGCTTCAAGTTAGATTTGTATGAAAACGCTTGTAATATATTTGAAACTCGATGTGTTTATTTGAATTATGTATGATTTATGTTTAACTTGTATTTTGTATGACATTTTGAATTTTAAGTTATTATGTTATTTTTAAAAACTGGCTATTTTTGTTGATTACACAACACCAGTTAAATGCAAACTCGTCAGAACTTCGGGGCAATATGGTTCTTTTTATCGCTCAGCAGAGTTAGTCAGATACTTAATCAAACAGTCAAGTTTCAGTCAGATGCAGACTCATTCAAAACTTCTAACTGAGTCAGCTTCTAACTCAACCAGATCTTACTGAGTCAATGGTTTTCTTATTTACTTGTTTCCAAGAATGGGTAGAGATTACCGCATATAAGCTTATATGTAATTTGGTAGGGATCGACCAAAGCTACTCCATAAATTTTTGATACACTTGTAGTTGGAAAACTATTGATGAAAGGGATCATGTCTACAATGTATTAGTAAAACTCTATCAGAAAATATAACCATGGTAATTTGTTAATCTAATGTAGACAGGTGTACCCGAGAGATCACAAGGCAGACAAACAGTGACAAAGTTTCAATGGATTATGGTGATTATTTCCGTAACATTACACTAGTGGATTAACGATGACATATTCACCAACGGATTACAAATGAAAGTTAAGCACATATTAGCAACAAAATTTTCAATCGATTATAAATTTATGTTAATAAAACAGAAACTCCATCCATAATTAAATTTTAGAGTATATTACATGATTCATCATTTATGTATACTATCAATTATAGATTAGGTCCTTTACCTATTATGAAGAACAATCGTTAGTTTAATGATTTGTATGGATCTCATCCATTAACTTAATCATTTTTAATTAAGAAGGTTAAATCAAATACATGAGCGTAGAACAATGTATTTCCAATCTTACCTTTTAGAATAAATCTCTCATTTTAAGATAGACCAAATTATCGTTTTTTATTTCATTTATTTTTACATAGAAGATGTATATGTTTGAAGGTACTCACAAACATAATTTTGACAAATATATCTTAATTTTCTCCCTAGTTCAGAAATTTTAAAGATTACAACCCTTAGGGCTCTATTAACGAGAACTAAAAGAGTCATAATGGTGTATGACCATTTTAAAATCAGACCTTGCCAAGTTGATTACAATATCAATGATTTTATGGTTGATTTCTATCACACCCCCTGCTACAAAGAAAATACCGAGGGGCCTATGAAATTGAATCATAACACAAGGATAAAGAGTACTTAATAAAATTAGTTATTAAAATATAATAGTTAATTACATCCAATTCTTAAAACAAATAAACCAAACAAATAAATAAATATTTATTTTATTCAAAGTCTAACTAGATCCAACTAAAACATATCCTTGAAACCTAGCATGAGCAAAACAACGAACTTAATTTTCATTACCTGAAAACATGCTAAAATATGTCAAAAAAAAAGTTGTAAGAACATAGGTTTAGAAGTATACATATAGTAGATAACAATGTACAAACCAATAAATAATTTTTCAAATACAAGTAATTAAACTATTACACATGAGTCAATAACCAACCTAGCGATCGAATTCCCTCCCGTCAATTTCCATGACACAAGAGGTTAGACTAATAGTATGTTTGTCTAGTATGTAGTTTCTAAGCATTCGACTCCTTCCAAGTCAAAAATAATACGCTAACTCAAAGGACGTTTAGTATTGATTGGCATGTATCGACCCAAGTACCAAATGGGGTTATTAGGTCAATAGATCTATCTATGTACTCATGTGGTTTCTTTAAAGTTAATGGTTGTGTAGAATTTAGAAAATAGAGGGACTCTGTAGTAAAAAATGTAATAAAATATAGCACAATGTTTGAGGTATAGCACATGGCATTGGTCCGAAATAAAAGTAAAATTTAATGATGAATGTACGAAACATACGATATGAATGATAACAAATGATGTACGATGATGAACGATGATGGAAAATAATAACAAATATTATCTATGTGTATGTATGATGTATGATCACGAATGGAAGTAAAGAAAGGTTTTAAACAAAAGTAAAGAATTTTTATTTTAAACTAAAACTCAATCAACAAACTGACTTTTATGCATTTTCAGTTGGTATGTAATTGTTGCTGAGAATGACATGGGATGAACCTACTTGGAAAATTGTGGATGGCATCCATTTCATGTAATAATGATTTTTTTTGTGTTGTAACGCAACCAAACAATATTTTGTAATGTTAACAATGGTGTATTATTTGAAAAAAGCAATTATTAATACATGAAATGGTTTTTTGTTAAATCTTTCCGTTGCAATGTTTTTAGTAAATCTTAATGTGTTAAAAATATTATGTGTGATGAATATCCAACTGTGAGTGTTACAGGAACAGGCCTTACACTTTACATTATATTCATGAATGTGTATTGGAAATTTGCAAAATTTAGGGTTTTGATAGCTTTGGATAGATTCGCGCACTAAACTTACACGAGCTGTTTGAGGGGTCAATTAGTGAGTTAGAAGACGTTCTTTATATGGTTAGAAGATAAAACTTTGAATTCAACTTTGAAATAAATATCATCGAAAATGGATTTATTATGAGGGAGATATGTCTGTCCGAAGTTGGCCCTATAAATCTGTTAAAATCCAAAATTTAAGTTTGATGTGTTTAAATAAAGTTTTGATGATTTAATGTTTATTTGATGTTTTGAGCCCACTTAAATCTATTATTACTACACATAAGTGTTATATAATCATAGATGCAAGCTAGTTATGATTGAATTTTGATAAAACAAAATTGGAAAGTTATGAACACGAAGAACATGAAGAACACAAAAAAAAAGAAGAACACTAAAACTTACTCGATGGTAAAAGCTTCTTGGATCTTCAAGAGAGTTTTGATGGATGAGATTTGTTTGCTACGAGATCTCTAGATTTATAGTGTGGTGTTAAAAATATTAAGAATAACACCTCATATTGTAGTTGAAAATTTTGTGTTTTGGTTTCAATTTGGATAGGTTTTTCTTAATATTATTAATAATAAAAGTCAAATATTTTAGTAGGATGGGGATGAACAAATTTGTGATATTTTAGAGTTAGAATAAGTTTGGTTTATTATTTGTTAACTTTCGAATAATTACTAGTTAGTTATTTATTAGTTTATTAGATATATATAAAAGAATAATACATATAATTTATAATTATCCATGCATATATAATATATATATATATATATATATATATATATATATATATATTATATATATATATATATATGTGTGTGTGTGGTGTGTGTGTATCATAAAACTTAATTTAATTAATTAAATCTTTATTCTTTTAACAAAAGTTACATATGTAACCCTAAGTTAAACATATGTGAATTTTTGCCTTTATAGTTATATGTTTCACTTATGTTGTAATTTAACGTGTTTTAGAACTTGGTTAATATTAGGGCACTTCCATGTTACTGTTTATTACAAGACCTAATGTTACGCACGTATTATCATAGAATTATGCTAACATGTAATAGCTTCTTCATGAATCATGATGCAGAAAACATGAGATAGTTTTCATAAAATAAGTTCTTAAATTCAATCAATTGTTACATTGAAATACTAGAATCATCAAAAGGTTAAGCGTTAAAAGTCAAAGATGTTACAATTTCATATGACATCAATGAGGAGTGTTCATCAGCCATCCAAATTGTTCAAACAAGCAAAATAAAGGCTTGTTTGACGGTTTGACACATTTAAATATATAGTTCAAATCTCATAAAGTTAACCTCTCAAACCATAGACATTGGCTTATTGTTATGAGATGTGGAACTAACCACGTAAACCGGACCAGCTATCTACAAGTTTACATAACATGTGGGTATATATATGTATATGCATCTAGGTTTAGATTTCGTTTTGATAATGTATTATAACAAATTCATTTTAAGTTATGTTTTAATAATATTGCTTGATGCCTCGATGGTTCATATTTGTTAAATAATCTTCAAATTAGTTAAACAAAGATTTATTCTAAAAGATAGTGCACAGGAGAAAGAATAATTTGGTTTATCTTTACCAGCAAAGATTTATTCTAAAAGCTAGAAGGGCCGGGATTTTACTATTCTAGCTCATGTGATATGCACATAGGTTTGATTTAACCCATTTAATTAACAACTATTAACTAAAAGAATGAGATTGTTACAATTATTAAACTAAATGATATTCTAATTCTCTGTAATTGATAATAACAATAAATGATCTAATCTATAACTACAATTATACATAATAGTAAACTATAATAACTTTTTGTTAAAAGGTATGCAAAACAATGATTTATTCCTCCGTCAAGACAATATTGCATATTACTTTTAGTCGCATACAACGACAACAAAAATGAATACTGCTATGTGTACTTCACTCGATCATAGAACCGCCATTTATGTTATTTTTCACGTTTTAATATATTGTACTACAACTTCTAATATATGTGTCATAGCTTAAATTATAAGGACCACGCGTAAATCGGTTGCAAAATGTAAATTAAATTATAAGGACCTATCATAACAAGACTGCAAATGTAAGAAAAATAAAACTAAAATAAAAACTAATTTTGTTGCAATTCATTTGTAAAAATAAAAAGATTAATTAATTAATAATCAAGACTAGGTGTAAACTATACAAATTCGTAAGACAAGTTAAATTAAATTCCAAAACAATTTGCTTGAAAATGAGTGAAAAAAATAAGCAAGGTAACTGAAAATAAAATAATATACATAATAATAAAAGAAGATTTTTGGATGACACATATCACAATTTAAAACCTTTTAATTTTATTTACTATTTCTTTATTACTAAATAATTACGTTAAGTACAAATTATATCTTTTAATTTTTAAAATTAAAAAATAGTTTAATAAATTACAAAATATATCTTTCTATACTCCGAAATCTCTCCTCAGTCCTGCGGACTAGCATAGAATAATTATATCTCTAAGACAATAACTTTTTTAAATATGAAATATTTTAAATCCTATGTTTTTTAAAAAGTAAATGTTCACAAAAAAAAAATTAATTAAAAATTAAATTTATAATAAAGAAAGTTTTAAATACGAAATTGTTTTAAAATGATTTTTTTAACACAAAATGTTTTAAAAAAAACAACTTTAATAAAAAAAACATCCACAACTTAAAAATGAAAGTTTTAAAAATAATATCATCATTTTATTACGTGAAATATTTAATCATAAGAAATTTTAGTCATATATTATCTCAAATATTATTTAATAAATTGTAAATTTTCTTACAAATTATTTAATATTTTGTTAATTCAATAAGTGTAATACATAAAATACTAACCAAGTATATAAATAATATAAAATAATAATTTCGTCAAAAATCGATCAACAAAATAATATACTTTATAAGTAAAATATAAATGTATGTCCCAAAACGATTCTAAACATTGTTAAAAATTAGAGAAATGATTAAATGAAAAGGGTTATAAAATAAAAAAACGTAACAAGTAATCTCAACTATCAATCTATTTAATATATGGATGAGATCAAGTTGTAAGAAAAAGTTTGTTAGGATAATATTTTAGTAATATCTATTTTTGTAGACTTTTTAAAAGTTCTTCATTTTTCTAAACGCTTATAACTTTTAGGTATAATATTATTTTGTTATAAAAATTACATCAGAAAAACGAGCGTCTTTATCTTTACAATGAGTACAATATTATTACATAAAAAGATAAGAAATTTATTTATATTTTTAAGCTCATGTCATTTTGTTATTTAGTAGAATTCATTGTGTATTTTTGTTAGTTATTGTATTTTTCTAAATACTTTTGTGTTTTTTTAAATTGTTGAATTTAAAAATATATATATATAATGGTGGAATAATATTGTTGTGTATATCGATTATGTAAAACACAATAATTCATTAACAGCTAAATAATATAATACATTAAAAACAATGACAAAATAATACAATGTCTCGTAGTATTTTTTTATCGTCATTATGTTATCTCTGTGACAAAACAACACAATGTTAGTATTGTTGCCAAAGCTATTTTCATATGTAGATTCATTGCGAGCCATTCTGTACAATAAACCAGTCCAATATCAGTAACTATGTTCTAGCATAAATGGGAATTAACTACGTTTTTCCTACAAATGAATGGCAATATTTTAATCTAAGTTGTTATAGTCGGCCTGAGATTATTTGCGTTTGAATAGATAAGTAGATAACATGCTAAACATAAAAAGTGGTGCTACCACGAATATGCATGTAATGTCCATGTAGCTACCAAGATAAGTATAAACATGCCAAAAACAAAAATGACGTTAGGGAGTTCCTTAACTTGCGTTTGCAAAAACTTAGATCCCATATGATTTTCAAAGAGGCGCACACGCATGGATATTTATAACCTGCATAACACAATACATATATATGCAGTAGGATTTGTTACCATGTTATAGACTATGATTGTTAGGTAAAAGTAACTTCATCTGCACTTATGACATAATGTTGATTATTAGAACTGTACAAAATCATAAATGTTATGTTCTTATCTTGGTTAGGGCAAAACAATATTGTCATATCAGAACTATGGAGTGTGTATATTTATATATCAAACCAATAAGTTGGTCTTTATATGGCTAAAGTCTAGTTTGACCTAGAAATTTGTTGGTGCAAAAGTATTACCAGCTCACATAGATGCTCTTGGTTAGTATGACTGTATGAGTGTGTTCCGTGTGAATATAAGGTCTTGTAGATGGGTAGGCAGGTATGTATTACCTGCAGTCCTTCAATGTCATTGTCATGAACAGTTTTTTCGGCCCTCATGTTGTTATCATTCATCTTTTGTAACATGCCTATATAGTCTGTAATGATGGTAATCGATGATATGTTGTTACTAATGATGTTAATAGTATTGCTTATAGTTGGTCTTACTTAAAACCCCTATTTGTTCTTTTTTATGTCTTTTTGCTTTCTTCGTATAGACACTCGAGCCTTTCTCAAGTGATGAACTCAAAGTACTCATGTGGAAACTCAGGTGTGTTAGAGATCGGGGTGATGACAAAAGCTGCTCTGATTCACATGTAAGTTGGATGAGAGAGTGTTTATGTGTATTTGTCTAGGTCTGTGCATGCATGCCTCTTAATTTTGTATAACATTGTACATTAAGTTTTGAGGCGTTTGATCAATGGTCCTTTGCTTTAACTACAGCATGTATCCCCATTCCCTGTCGTATAATAGTTTTGTGTCATTTATGTCACCGGGACATCGCATGCAATTTTAAGGCTTTAGTAAAATGCATAATATATATATATATATTCATTTTGAATGTATGCATGTTTGTCTACACACATAACAAGTTTACAAGTTTCGGGGACGAAACCTATATAAGAAGGGTGGATTTGTAACACCCGGTTATTTTTAAAAGACTCAAACGAATGAATAAAGCGAAGAAAAAGAAGGAAAAGATATATTACCCAAGTTAAGGGTAAAAAGTGTGAAAAGATACAAAATTTATTTTATTTTGTACAAAAGTAGCATGGCCGCCCATGTCATGCCACTTTTCACCTTTTCTGCCGATTGTTGAGAGAGAAAGAAGCATAGCAGAAAGCTCTCGGGTTTTGAAGAAGAACAAAAAGAAAGTTTGAATTCAAGGTAAGAATTCGTGAGTTTATGATGTTCTTAACTGTTTTTATCCTCGTTTTATGCTTATGTGTTGGATCAAGAAGAAGGCTAATGCAACCAAAACTAGATCACTTAAGTTATTTTGGTGCTGCATGCAAAGGCTTCCGAAGCTTGTCATGAACTTCCGAAGGTTGTAGAGTTCTTCCGAAGACAAAGGGAAAGTCCAACTTCCGAAGACAGAATTCTACTTCCGAAGACAAATGCATAGTTCCGAAGTTCAAGACTTAGATGAATAAAGTAAAGACCACTTCCGAAGTATGATGGAAAGAAGAAGTCTCCAAGCCTTAGAAGAAGCAGCCTCTTCCAAGTATAAAGTGGCTTCGGAAGTACTTACTCTTCCGAAGCCATTTAACCTTCGGAAGACACTGCTATAACCATGGACACAAGTATGGTCTCTGACACTCCGCTGCAGACTTCTGATACAGCATGGCTTCTTCCTAAAGAACCATGTTGTTGACCATACTTTATTCCACTGTTTATCTTTTCATGATAGTACAGTTGCCATCTTTAGTTGGTGACAAAAGGTAAGTCAGGGACATGTCCTGACTACCAAATCTCAGATAAGACTTTATCTGAGATACCTTAACTATAGTCTTGTAGTATAGGCTTTAGCTAAAGGATCCCAGCTGGTATCAAAGTATATCCGGCTGTAGATAGTATTATATATAGGTTCTCCTCGTAACTCATAGAGGTAAGATTATCATCTGCTTGTAAGAGTCTTTGTATCTTGAGTTGAGAATCATATATAAAAGTATCTTGAAAATTATCTTTCTGTGTTCTTAGTTACTTTTCATATTGTGATCAACTCTTATTGATTCTTACCCAGTGTGATTCTAGGTGAATTTGAGAGAAAACCTTTGTGTTTAAGTGACAAACACCGATCCTGCAATTGGTATCAAAGCTTCTCAGGATCTTGATTGCATGATCTAACCATCCAAATCAACCTGTTTTCACTCCTCCCTACCACCCACTCACTCAATGGCCCTCAACAAATCTGAAGTAGAGATGGACGATGACCAAAGCACCAATCATCACCCCTGAAAACTTCAGGTCTTGGAGTAGAAGAATGGAAGGCTTCATTAGATACCAAGACAGCAAAATGTGGAACTCTATTGCCAATGGACCGTACAAGCCAAAGGTGGCTTCACCTGATGAAACGGTGCCATGATAGAAAAAGCGTCGAGGACTATTCTGATGAAGACAGAAAGAAGATGGACATTGATAGCAATGCTATGACTATTCTCATGACTGCAATACCAAACTCTATTATGGTGGGGTTCGAGCATTGCAAGACTGCCAAAGAATTGTTTGATGCACTTGCTCAGATGTATTCTTGCTCCAATGACTCAAAGAAGGACTCACTGAAGCAGCAGTTCGAGAACTTCTGGAGAGACCCTCAGCCAGCAGTACTTTAGGTACATGGATCTTATCTCTTCCCTTCAGTGTGTAAAGATCACTCCTGAACTTAGAGATCTCACCAGAAAGTTCATGAGTGCTCTTCCAAATGAGTGGACATTCTACTGTGTCTCTATCAAGAGAACAGAAAACTTGAACACTCTTTCCATGACTGAGCTCTATGGCATCCTTGATGGATACCGTCTAAAGATGGAGAGTAAGAAGGGCCACCAAACAAGCAGATCTATGAGTCTTCCTGCTAGCAACACTTTAATGGTTGATGAAGGCTCATTAACCCCTCAACCTCAGCACTTCCTGACTTATCAGCACCATCCTGCTCTTCTGGTCCCTACATCACTTATCCTGAGACTCCAAGGTCTCAACAGGCTCAACACAATCCCTTCCAGGAAAGTTGTGCCTTTGTTTCAAGAGTGGACACTCAGGAGATTTTCAATACTGCTTTGATGATCTTGAGTGTTTTAGCCCAGTTGACGTAGAGTACGTGGACATTGTCCAGAAAATGGCTCTCTTAACTTACAGAGCAAAGAGATCTTTAAGAGAACTGGAAGGCATTTCCCTCAAAACCCAACTACCAGCAAGTTTGGGTTCGACAAGACCAAGGCAAAGTGTTACAATTGTAACCAACTGGTCATTTTGCAAGGGAATCCAAGGCTCCCAAGACCAATCCGGGAACCCCACAGGCTCCACACATCCCTCAACCTCAAAGCCCACTGAGAAGTCAACTGAAACAAGCCGCAGTGGCTCAAGAAGTTGACTGGAGCTTCATGGTACAGGATGTGACTCCTGCTCAAGCTCTCATGGTCGGAACAGATGATGCCCAAGTATATGAACATCTCTGCACTCCAGCCTATATAGCTAAAGTTAACTCTATCAGGATCACAATATGGAAATCAGATCTGACATTGAGTCTTTAAATATTATAAAATCTAATTTTAAAAGAGTTGAATCTGACTATCAAAAGAAAATTGATGAGTTAGAGAAAACTGTATCTCTTTTGAAACATGAACACACCAACTACAAGACTTAATCAAGGATCTGATATCCAAATTGTCTGAGGCTCAAGCCTAGCTTATCACTGCTGAGGCTCAGGCCAGAGAAGATGCTATCTCTGAGCAGAACTCCAAGCTATTCTTGCATCATCCTCCATTTCCAAACTTTGTTATCAGAACACAAGAGGGTGGGAACCAATGAAATTGCTCCACCACATTCCTATGAGTCTTTAGACAACCTGATGTGGTACTGAAGAGCAAGAGGTTTCAATTGCTAACCCTTTCTTCCAAAGTTAAAGGATGAGGCACCAATAGTGGCCACCACAGGAAGGAACAGGTAGATATACCCATCGCCTCCTGTGATGATCAAATCCTAACCACTAAAGCCAGAAGAAGCAGAGCTAAAGCTGCTAGGAGAACTGCTAAGAAAGTGGTTGAATCCAACTAAAAATTGACCCCAAATAGAAGGTGTGTCTTGTCTCAGCGGATTCCAAGTGTTAGGTACTTCTGATTTAGGAAAGGAATGTATACCAGCATTCCTGTCAACCTAAGGAACATAAGTTAAAGGGAAAAAGTTGCTGACGAAGAAAAGAAAACCAAGAAACAGCAACCCTCACTTCCCAAAAGACTAACATTGCATGCATCATGTGGGCCTACAAAATCACATGGCAAAAGATTGTTACTACAATCCTGCAAGCACACATTATGCAAATAATGTTAGAAAAAAGGAGTCAGGGAAGGTTTCACATTTGGACCCTTCCATACAGTTCAAGAGTTGAAAAGGGAAAGCTAGTTTCCAAGCCAAGTTGCTTTCGGAAGAAACTCCTTCCGAAGGGAAAATGGCTTCGGAAGCAAAGCTACTAAGGTTTAAGGAAGAACAAAAAGCTCCCTTGAACCATCCCAGAAGAAGACTGCTTCGGAAGAAAAGATTGGAGGACTTCTTCCGAAAAGAAAGAAGCTTCGGAAGAAGACCATGCTGCAAAAGCTTCAACAAGCTCATCCTCCAAGATCAGCCAAAGGGTGGACTGGAAGATCAAGGAAGATGTTGCAGACCAAACCTCTTCTTCAAAGACCTCTATTGAACCCACATGCATATCATTGGTTCACTCATGTGTTATCTTTAGAAAAACCCAAGACCATAAAGCTTGGGTTTCCAAACAAAACTGAAATCTCATCTTATGTGCAGGAACATCCATTTGACAAGAACAACAATGTATAGATTGTAGATAGTGGATGCTCTAGCACATGACAGGGAACAGTATCTCTCCTTCAACAATTTCAACATTATGATGGAGGTCCTGTCCAGTTTGGAGGTGAGGCCGAATGATATATTTCTGGCAGAGGGAGTATATCCAATGGTATGTTAACCGTTGACAAAGTTAACTTTGTCAAACAGCTTGAACACAACCTGTAAGTGTTTCTAAATTCTGTGATCAAAATCTCAAATGGTTTTCACAGAACATGAGTGCATTATCCTCAAACCAGGGATGACAATTCCTCTAGAATTGGTGC
>JACCIX010000177.1:0-5000 GCA_025506515.1 Flaveria trinervia | reverse complement strand
GTCATCGTCATCGTCATCGTCATCGTCATCGTCATCGTCATCGTCATCGTTATCGTGATCGTGATCGTGATCTCATCGTCATCGTCATCGTCATCGTCATCGTCATCTCATCGTCATCGTTATCGTCATCGTTATCGTGATCGTCATCGTCATCGTCTCGTATCCCCATCGTCATCATCATCATCGTCATCGTCATCGTCATCCTCTCCTCATCGTCATGGTCCATGGTCATCTGATCGTGATCGTCATAGTGATCGTCATCGTCATCATCATCGTCATCGTCATCGTCATCGTCATCGTCATCGTCATCGTCATCGTCATCGTCATCGTCATCGCATCGGGGTCATCGTCATCTCATCGTCATCATCATCATCGTCGTCGTCGTCATCGTCATCGTCATCGTCATCGTCATCGTCATCGTCATCGTCATCGTCATCGTCATCGTTATCGTGATCGTGATCGTGATCTTCATCGTCATCGTCATCGTCATCGTCATCCTCATCGTCATCGTCATCGTCATCGTCATCATCATCATCGTCAACGTCATCGTCATCCTCATCCTCATCGTCATGGTCATGGTCATCGTGATCGTGATCGTCATAGTGATCGTCATCGTCATCATCATCGTCATCGTCTCGTCATCCTCATCGTCATCGTCATCGTCATCGTCATCGTCATCGTCATCGTCAACTCATCATCATCACATCATCATCATCATCAATCATCTCATCATCGTCCGTCGTCGTCATGTTATCATCATCATCATCATCATCGTCATCGTCATCGTCGTCGTCATCGTCATCGTCGTCGTCATCGTCATCGTAATAGTCATCGTCATCGTCATCGTCATCATCATCGTCATCGTCATCCTCATCGTCATCGTCATCGTCATCGTCATCGTCGTCGTCATCGTCATCGTCATCGTCATCGTGATCGTTATCGTGATCGTGATCGTGATCGTCATCGTCATCGTCATCGTCATCGTGATCGTCATCGTCATCGTCATCGTCATCGTCATCGTTATCGTGATCGTGATCGTCATCGTCATCTTCATCCTCATCGTCATCGTCATCGTCATCGTCATCGTCATCGTCATCGTCATCGTCATCGTCATCATCATCATCATCGTCAACTTCATCGTCATCCTCATCGTCATCGTCATGGTCATGGCATCGTGATCGTGATCGTCATAGTGATCGTCATCGTCATCATCATCAGTCATCTCATCGTCATCCTCCTCGTCATCGTGATCGTCATCGTCATCGTCATCGTCATCGTCATCGTCATCGTCAACTTCATCATCATCCACATCATCATCATCATCATCATCATCGTCGTCGTCGCATTGTTTCATCATCATCATCATCATCATCGTCATCGTCATCGTCGTCGTTATTGTCATCGTCGTCGTCATCGTCATCGAATCGTCATCGTCATCGTTCATCGTCATCGTCATCGTCATCGTCATCGTTATCGTCATCATCATCGTCATCGTCATCCTCATCGTCATCGTCATCGTCATCGTCATCGTCATCGTCATCGTCATCGTCATCGTCATGTCATCGTCATCGTCGTCATCATCATCATGATCGTTATCGTGATCGTGTTCGTGATCGCATCGTCATCGTCATCGTCATCGGTATCGTGATCGTGATCGTCATCGTCATCGTCATCCTCATCGTCATCGTCATCCCATCGTCGTCACCGTCATCGTCATCGTCATCATCATCATCGTCAACGTCATCGTCATCCTCATCGTCATCGTCATGGTCATGGTCATCGTGATCGTGATCGTCATAGTGATCGTCATCGTCATCATCATCGTCATCGTCATCGTCATCCTCATCGTCATCGTGATCGTCACGTCATCTCATCGTCATCGTCATCGCAACTTCATCATCATCGTCATCGTCATCGTCATCATCATCCACATCGTCATCGTCATCGTCATCGCATCCGTCATCGCATCCACAGTCATCATCACGTCATCGTCATCGTCATCGTCATCATCATTGTCATCGTCCATCATCATCATCATCCTCATCATCATCGTCGTCATTGTCATCTTCATCATCATCATCGTCATCATCATCATCATCCACATCATCATCATCATCCTCATCTCTCATCATCACCTCACATCATCATCATCATATCATCACCATCATCATCGTTATCATTATTATCATCATCATCATCGTCATCGTCAGCGTCACGTCATCATCATCGTCATCGTCATAATGATGATCATCATCGTCATCGTCATAGTCAACATCATCGTCATGATCATCATCAAGATCATCGTCATCATCATCATCATCACAATCATCATCACCATCATCATCATCATCATCATCGACATCATCATCATCATCCTCCTCCTTCTCATCATCATCATCATCATCGTTATCATCATCATCGTCATCGTCAACGTCATAATCATCATCATCATCATTGTCATCATCATCGTCATCATCATCGTCATCATCATCGTCATCGTCATCATCATCGTCATCGTCGTCATCATCATCATCCTCATGATCATCATCATCATAATCATCATCATCATCATCATCATCCTCAGCATCATCATCGTCATCGTTATCGCCAACATCATCATCGTCATCGTAATGATTTTCATCAACATCATCATCATCGTCGTCGTCATCGGCATCGTCCTCGTCATCGTCATCGTCATCGTCATCGTCATCGTCATTATCATCGTCATCGTCATCGTCATCGTCATCCTCATCGTCATCGTCATCCTCATCCTCATCGTCATCGTCATCGTCATCGTCATCGTGATCGTGATCGTGATCTTCATCGCCATCGTCATCATCATCGTCATCGTCATCGTCATCGTCATCGTCATCGTCATCGTCATCGTCATCGTCATCGTCATCGTCATCGTCATCTTCATATCTCGTCAAGGTCATCGTCATCCTCATCGTCATCGTCATCGTCATCGTCATCCTCATCATCATCATCATCATCGTTATCATCATCATCGTTATCGTCATCGTCATCGTCATCGTCATCGTCATCGTCATCATCATTGTCATCGTCATCGTCATCATCATCCTCATCATCATCGTCGCATCGTCATCGTCATCATCATCATCGTCATCATCATCATCATCCACACAGCATCATCATCATCCTCATCATCATCATCACACCTCATCATCATCGTCATCATCATCCATCATCATCGTTATCATTATTTCATCATCATCATCGTCATCGTCAGCGTCATCGTCATCATCATCGTCATCGTCATAATGATGATCATCATCGTCATCGTCATAGTCAACATCATCGTCATGATCATCATCATCATCGTCATCATCATCATCATCAATAATCATCATCCAAAAGACCATCATCATCATCATCAACACATCGACATCATCATCATCATCCTCCTCCTCTCATCATCATCATCATCTCGTTATCATCATCATCGTCATCGTCAACGTCATAATCACACATCATCATTGTCATCATCATCGTCATCACATCGTCATCATCATCGTCATCGTCATCATCATCTCATCGTCCGTCGTCACCACATCCTCATGATCATCATCATCAAATCCATCATCATCATCATCATCATCACAATCCTCATCCTCATCATCGTCCTCGTTATCGCCAACATCATCGTCAGCGTCATGATTTTCATCAACAGCATCATCATCGTCGTCGTCATCGGCATCGTCCTCGTCATCGTCATCGTCATCGTCATCGTCATCGTCATCGTCATTATCATCGTCATGGTCATCCGTCATCTCATCCTCAATCGTCATCGTCATCCTCATCGTCACGTCATCGTCTCGTGATCGTGATCGTGATCGTGTCGTGATACTTCATCGCCATCGTCATCATCATCGTCATAGTCTCGTCATCGTCATCGTCATCGTCATCGTCATCGTCATCGTCATCGTCATCGTCATCGTCATCGTCATCGTCATCGTCATCATCATCGGTCATCTCACGTCATCGTCATGGTCATCGTCTCCTCATCGTCATCGTCATCGTCATCGTCATCCTCATCATCATCATCACTATCGTTATCATCATCATCGTATCGTCATCGTCAATTCATCATCATATCATCTCATCATTGTCATCGTCATCGTCATCATCATCGTCATCGTCATCGTCATCGTCATCATCATCGTCATCGTCATGTCCTGTCATCGTCATCCTCATCCTTCATCATCATCGTCGTCATCGTCTCTTCGTCCATCACCATCATCATCATCATCATCATCCACATCATCATCATCATCATAATCTCATCGTTATCATCATCATCATCACGTCATCGTCATCATCTTCATCATGTCAAAGTCAACGTCATTATCATCAGCATTATCATCGTCTCATCATCCTCCTACTCATCATCATCATCATCGACATCATCATCATCCATCATCGTCTTCGTCATCATCTTCATAAACATCATCATCGTCATCGTCATCATCATCATCCATCATCATCGTCATCGTCATCGACATCATCATCATCATCATCATCATTATCATCAGCGGCTCATCATCATCATCTCAGCATCCATCATCATCATCATCATCCTCATCATCACATCAAATCATCCGTCGTCATCTCGTCATCATCATCATCCATCCTCATCCTCGTCATCATCATCATCATCGTCATCGTCATCAACATCATCATCATCATCATCGCCATCATCGTAATCATCATCATCATGATCATCATCATCCTCCTCATCTTCATCATCATCGTCATCGTTATCATCATCATCATCATCATCATCATCATCATCATCATCATCATCATCCTCCGCATCCTTATCATCATCATCATCATCATCGTCATCATGATCATCATCGTCAACGTCATCGTCATCGTCATCGTCATCCTCATCGTCATCATCATCATCATCGTCAACGTCATCGTCATCCTCATCGTCATCGTCATGGTCATGGTCATCGTGATCGTGATCGTCATAG
>JACCIX010000034.1:0-26388 GCA_025506515.1 Flaveria trinervia | reverse complement strand
GACGACCGACTGGAGAGATGTGTGTTGTTCTCCCCAGTGGTAATAGTAACGTTCATCCAGAATTGTTGAAGGGATTCGGCATGTAGTAGGGGATTCAGAAGAAATGCCGTATTGTATTGGGACTGAACCATAAGATCGATAGCAGTATCGAACTTAGTCCAGATAGGCGATTTAGTGAGGTAGGCAACACAGTTGTGTCGCGGTTTAATTTGCATGGACGCCATTGAGAAGAGGGAAGTTTTTGGAGAGGAACGTTAGGTTTGAAGAAGATGAAGCATTGAGAGGCTTAGGTCAGGGATATTTATAGGGTACGGGTAAGAAAACGACTGAAGGATGTGGTGTTAGTCATCAGTAGTTTTAAACGACCGTTGACATGGTATTATCCTTTCAGACGTTGAAACAGCTGAAGTCGTGGTGTTAGGCATCAGAAGTTAGAAAACTACTGAAGACTGTGGTTTTGACTTCAGATGATGAAACAACTGAGGACATGGTGTTTGGCATCAGTAGTTATGAAACTACTGAAGCCAGTGGTTTAGTCATCAGCTGTTGTAAACAACTGAAGACTTGGTATTAGTCATCAGTAGTTATAAAACTACTGAAGACATGGTTTTGCTTCAGTGTTTAGAATGAAACAGCAGTTGTACAAACGACTGAAGAGAAAGTTCTCTTCAGCTGTTTTCGTCAATTCTTAGCTTTTCAGCTGTTTCTACTGTCCTCAACACATTCATCAGCCTTTTTGGCTGATTTCAGTTGTTTCATAGGACATCAGTACTTATCTGTTTTACTCATTGCAGTAGTTGTAACTGCATCAGTAGTTGTAACTACATCAGTAGTTTAGAACAGATGAAGCACTTCAGTACTTGTGAGACATGTAGCCCTTCAGTAGTGATAAAAACTGCTGAGGGTAAAAGAGCTCATCAGTACTTATATGTGACATAGTTACTAATGATCATCAGTACTTATTACTAAGATCATCAGTATTGTCACTTATTCTAGCTGCAGCATACCAAGCCTTAACACCAGTTTTGGAAAGTTGAACTATCCAAAGGCTTAGTAAAATGTTTGCAAGCTCATCAGCACTAGGCACAAACTTAGGATCAATCAACCTTTTTCAAAACAATCCCTTATAAAATGATGTCTGATCTCTATATGTTTGGTCCTAGAGTGCTGGAGTGGATTTTGACAATGCAAAGAGCTGAAGCACTATCCATTAACAATGGAGTCTTAGTCTCTGTAATGCCATAATCCAAAAGTTGGTTTTGAAGCCAGAGTACCTGAGAGGTGCAGCTTGCAGCAGCAATGTACTCTGCTTCAGCAGTTGATGTAGCAACTGAGGTCTGTTTCTTGCTCTGCCAAGAAATCAAGCATTGCCTAGGAATTGACATCCACCAGAAGTTGATTTCCTGGTCAACTTACACCCTGCATAGTCACTGTCAGAAAAAGCAACTAATTACCAGAATGTCCAGTAGAATACCATAAACCTAGAGATGGAGTGCCTTGCAGATACTAAAGATCCTCTTGACTGCAATCAGATGAGACTCTTTAGGTGCAGCCTGAAATCTAGCACAAACACATGTAGCAAACAATAATATCTGGTCTAGAAGCTGTTAAATACATCAAGGACCCAATCATACATCTGTAAAGTGTTTCATCAACCACTTTACCTTTCTGATCTGTATCCAGTTGTGTGGTGCTGCACATGGGGGTAGAACAGGGCTTACAGTTTTGTAAATCAAACTTTTGCAAAAGATCTTTTGTGTATTTGGACTGATGAATGAAAATTCCATCAGCCTTTTGTTTGATTTGCACCCCAGAAAGAACTGTAATTCTCCCATGGCACTCATTTCAAACTTCTGTTGCATCAACTTTGTAAAGGCATCACACAACTTTGGATCAGAGGATGCAAAAATGATATCATCTACATAAATTTGAACAAGTAGATTATGCTGCCCACACTTTCTTAATGAATAAAGTCTTATCTATGGAGCCTCTAGTGAAATTGTTTTCCAGAAGAAAGTTTGATAATGTCTCATACCAGGCTCTAGGAGCTTGTTTTAACCCATAAAGAGCCTTATCAAGCTTATACCCAATTCGGATGTTTATTGTCCTCAAAGCCTGGAGGTTGACATACATAACCTCTTCTTTAATTTTTCCATACAAAAATGCACTTTTGACATCCATTTGAAAAACTTTAAGGTTTTGATAAGCAGCATAAGCTAAAAACAATCGAATTGCTTCCAGTCTGGCTACAGGGGCAAAGGTTTCATCATAATCAATACCTTCTTCTTGTGCAAACCCCTGAACAACCAGTCTGGCCTTGTTCTTAACAATACCCATTTTCATCAGTTTGTCCTAAACACCCATTTAGTGCCTATTGCACACTTACCTGGAGGTAGAGGAACCAGTTCCCACACTTGCTGTTTCTTGAACTGAAGAAGCTCAAGCTGCATGGCATCAACCCATCCATTGTCCTTTAAAGCAATGTGATAATTCTTTGGCTCTTGCTGACTGATGAAGAGAGCATAGAAGCAGAAATTTGACAATTGACTTCTTGTTGATACTCCAGCAGGATATCACCAATGATTTGAGACATAGGGTGATTCTTCAGATCTTGATACACAATGAGATCTGTGCAAGTGTTTGTAGCAGGCTCAGCAGTAACAGATGGTGATGGTGAATCATTCCTTGAAACCAATCAGTGGATGGTAATTCAAAGGAAGTTGAATTCGAGAGATCTCATCAGCATTTGTTGTGGATGGTGCTACTGGAGCTACAGAACATCAGGTCTAGCTGAATCAGGCAGCTGATCACTAAACCTGAAGAGGTGAGTACTGCAATCATCATCATCATCAGCAGTACCACTAGGTGGTGAACTGTTGACAGGAGCAACAACAGGAGTTTGATAAGGAACATATTGCAGTATGTCCAAATCAATAACTCCACAGGGCTTTGTGGAATCTTGTCCTTTGGAGATTCATTGAACTTAACATGTAGAGTTTCTTCAACCATCTTTGTTCTGCAGTTGTAGACTCTGTATGCCTTGCAAGTAGATGAATAACCAACAAAATACCCTGCATCCACCTTAGGATCAATTTATGGAGTTGATCCTTTGTGTTGAGAATAAAACAGGGACACCCAATGCTTTGAAAAATGAAATCAGAGGAGCCAAATGATGGAGAACTTCATATGGAGTCTTCATCAACCTCTGATTTACTAAAACTCTATTTTGCACATAGCAAGCTGTGTTGACAGCTTCAGCCCAAAAGGTCAGTGGCAAACCTGAGTCAGCCAGCATGGACCTTGCAGCTTCAATGAGGGTCCTGTTCTTTCTCTCCACTACTCCATTTTGTTCTGGAGTCCTTGGAATGCTAAACTGCCTTTTGATTCCCTTTGAAAGATAGAAGTCATCAAGTGTATGATTTCTGAATCAGTTCCATTATCACTCCTAATACACTTGACTGGAAGGGAATACTGCTTCTCAATATACAACACAAAGTGAATAATCTTCTGAGCAGCCTCATCCTTTGAATGTAGAAGAAAGTCCATACAAATCTGGAGTATCATCCATAATTACCAGACAGTATTTCTTCTTTGCCATGCTCATTACTCTCACAGGACCAATAATCCCATATGCAGTAATTGCAAGCAGGCAGTGGACTTAGGCTATTCAATAGGAGGGAATGAGACTTTGTGCTGTTTTCCTTTTAAACAAGCAGTGCAGGTTTCATCACAGTGGAACTCCTTTATTGGTAAGCCTCTGACTAAACTATTGGGGTAAGCTTATTCATGTTTTTGAGATTAACATGACCAAGCCTTCTGTGCCACAGTTTAGATTCTGAGAAGAGGCTTTGGAAAATAGGCAAGGATTGCCTTTGAGATCTATTTCTTAGAAAGATCTAAGGCATACACTCTTCCTGTCCTGTTGACTTTCAGGAGAGTGTGATCATCCAACACCTTGTCAATCAAGTGCAAAACTTTGGATGACAGAATCCTACAGTTTGACTGGTGAAAAGCAGCATGGCCTTTATCACACATTTGACTGACACTCAGAGATTGTACTTGAGATTTTCCACATGATTAACATCATCAAATTTGATTTCTCCATTGGAGACAAAGCCCTTACCAATGATGTAACCCCTAGCATCATTGCCAAAAGAAACAAATCCCTTCTTTCCTTGAGAGTAGTCATGAAGAAGAGAGCTTCCCAGTCATGTGCATAGATCCCCCACTGTCTACATACCAGATGCTACTTTGGCATGTTGAAGAACCCTGCAATAATAACAATCATTTAGTTTTAGAGACCCAAACCTTTTTGGTTTTGGGCCTGGTCTCATCAATAGATGGTAAACTAACAGGTTTATTTGAAACAACAGCCTGAGAGGAAGAAGATGGTGTAGAAGAGGAGTCCTTTGGCTTGGAACTCCTTTTCTGTGGTTTCAACATAGGAGCATCTAGTTGGTTAACTCTACCCAACAGATGTTGAACCATCATAACCAGCTGTGTCTGATTTTGTGATAAAGCTTTCAGCTCGTCAGACACATTGCCAGTGGAGTTTGATAAGTTCCTATTTTCCCCTCTTCTTCTGAGCATTCTCAGCTGTCACCTGTTTAACCCCTTCCTTTTGGATTTCTTTGAGGACTTAAGGTTACAGGATTTGATGTTGCTGATACAAATGTGGTCTCAAACTCAGTTTTCATTTTTACCATTTTCTCTTTAATTTCTTCTTTTTGTTTGAGTTTGGAACCTCTTTTGTACCAACAATCATCTGTAAGATGATGAACAAACCACATACTTCACATGGTTTCTTCTTCATCTTAGGTTGATCATCAACAAAGAGGGTGAAGCAACTGAAGACTGTTCTTCAATGCTTTGGAAGCATTGTTTGCTTTCTTGACTGCCTCTTTAGTGGTCTTCAAACTCTTTCTACTGTCAGTTTTCTTCTCTTCAGTACTGACAGCAGTTGAAGTTTGAACTTCAGGTGTTAGATCCTGCTCTCTAGTCCTTTCAGGACCTTCAGAATAACTCCTGAGTTGATCAACTCATTAATCATGTGAATGTCAGCATTTGAACCATCAACATCAGCTGATAAGTTCAAAGAGGGCTTGATGCTGACTGCTACTTCTGATTGTGCTGTATCAGAAGGTAGATCACATGATGTGATGGATTGTTTATCACTCTCACTATCAGATTCTACCTTTGCTCTTGGGGTAAAATCTGTAGTGGAGCAGTGTGATTGTAACCATTCCAAACTTCACATTTGAAGCAGATTGCTTACTGAGAAGCATTTCAAAACCTTTGCATGATGTACCCATCTATCACACTCGACCTGGGTAACTGGAAGGGTTTCTTTGAGATCTTTGTACTTCTCTAGAAGTACTTCTTCTCTAGCCTTATCATCAATTATTTGGCAATTCAGTTATAAATCTCATCATTTTTATCTTTAAGCACAGACTCAAACTCAGCTTTGTTTTTGGAAATTATTTGTTCTAGCTCAATGTTCTTATTAATTAGAGCTACATTTGCTTCTCTAATGGAAGCAAATGCTGCTATGCATGGTTCAGAACATAATTTGGCTTTTGCCTCAGAGGATACTTGTGATACCTGAGGTTAGAGGCATTAGAAAATGAAGTATCAGCAGACTCCAAAGCCATAAGAGCCAGATTCCTAAAAGGACTGTCACCACCATGTTGACCAGCACCTGAAAACATTGATCATGACCAGACATGTCATCTGGTAAACTGCTCCAGTCAACAACTCCTGGGGTGAAGAAGCTGTGTTGTTGAGGTTGAGTTTATTGATGAGATTGGATGGCTGAGGTTCTGGTAGTGCATGAGTTGTGGTGCCATAGGAACTTGAACTTGATTTGACTGTGGCATGTAATAACAAGGGTACGGATATGGCATTTGACCCTGAGGAACAAAATATGCCGGAGATTGTTGTTGAGGATGATGATTAGAAGTGACAGGATGTTGCCCTCTGTGTTGTTGACTATTGCCAGGAAAAGTCACAAAGGGTGCAGTGGAGTTAGATCCAGTTGATCTACACTCTCTTGCAAAGTGTCCAAGCCTTTGGCATTGTGACACTCAACTTCTCTTGTCAAAACCAACTTTGGTTTTGCCAGAGAGTCCTGGGAATTTTCTTCCAGTTCTTTTATAGAACTTCTGAGATCTGATATTATCAGGCCATTTGGCTCAAAATATCCTCTCCTCTAAGTCATCATCAGCAATCCCCTTGAGATCATCCATAATGAAGCATAGATTGTCATTATTACACCTAGTAAACTGACCATCAACACTCACAAATGCAGAATCAGAAGTGCTTGAAGAGAAATTAATATACTCATCATACTGGCATTCAGATGAGCATATTCTGACTCATGACCCACCAAGGCAGTGTTGCCTGGTACAAAGTCTTCAGTGAGCTTTCCAGATGAAGACAACTTTCTCTTCTGTTCTATCTCTCTCTCAAACATGAGCAGTTCCCATGGAGTTGGGTGAGAGATAGTTTGTCCAAACTTGCACTGGAGCGTAGGACAATATTATATGTGTCCTATCTCTCAGGCACTATCTGAGAAATCTGTTATTCATCTGAATATTTGTGTACTCAAGTTTGACCATTTTAGTTCAGAGATCAAACAAGAGAACCGCTCTATTGTTGAGTCAGTGTCTCACCCTTTCTATGAGAGAATGTCTCATATTGTTGGCAAGAATTTCTCTATTATTTGCCAAGACCTCATCTGTTCCTCCAAATTGTTCTTTCAAGCATTCCAGAGGTCATGGGCAGTTTCATGATGCATTAGCCCAGAATAGATTTCATTTGGCAGTGCCATGGCCAGAATTCCATGGGCTTTTGCATCAATTTCAAGCAACTTCTTATCCTCATCTGAGTATTGCTCCCTCCTCTTCGGAACCATTTGATTGGTTTCTGGTTATTCACCATAGGCTTGTGTGGACCATGTACCACTGATGTCCAACAATCTGCGCTGTTAAGACAGGTGATGGAGCATACGTCTTTGCCATATGTTATACTCATTCCTACCAGCATTGGTGGCTTGGTTGAGGAACCAGTATTGTGAGGATCATTGGAGGGAGTGGTCATTTTCAGTTCAAAAACAATTTAATTCAAGCTTTTAAAAGTTTAAACAGACCACAACAAACTCAATGAAAACCAAGAGAAGATCTCAGGATGAATGACCAGAAATACAGAAAATTCAATCTCTATAACCGTTTCTTGCAAAAACAAAAGCTAATTCAATCAAACTTAGATCTTGAATAGCAGTTTCAATGATCAATTATTAGATCAATCAATGATTAACCTGGCTCTGATACCATTTGACAGGATCAGCGATCACAAGTTTGATGTATTAGAGTTCAAAGCAGCGGAATACGAACAAGAATTAGACAAATTGTAGCAAGCAATCGATACTTGTATGCATTAAGAGCACATACGGTTAGGGAGAGAATATATATTTCTGATTTCAAGAATGTTTATAGATGTAGAATATTTCTAATCAAATCATTCATTCATTCATTCACTCCCAATTACAATAGGTTGTCATTCCTTATAGAGTGCAACAATCACTGCTGTTATCACGGAAAGTGACAACTGGCAGATCAATACAAAAATAACTAACTCTTAAACAAACTACTGAAATTCACAACTACTAAGAACATATCAAAGTGTTAAGTACAAAATATAAAACTACTGAAACTACAACGACTGAAGAACAAGCTCTCAGTCGTTTACAACTACTGAAACATAAAACTACTGAAACTAGAAATATAAAACTACTGATATCACAACTACTGAAGAAGTACTCTTCAGCAGTTGTGACAAACTACTGAGGCTTCAGTACTTGATCTTCAGACTTTGACCTTCAGATGTTTCATCAGCTGATGACTTCAGTAGATATCATCAGCTGATGTCTTCAGTCTTTGTCTTCAGACTTTGTACATCAGTTGTTGATCTTCAGCACTTGTAAACTCTTCAGCTGTTGTACTTCAGTACTTTGGTCTTTCAGCTTCAGCACTTGTGTTCTTCAGCTGTTGTACTTCAGCACTTTAGTCTTTCAGCTGTTGAAGTCTTCAGCACTTGATCTTCAGATTGAAGTCTTCAGCACTTGTCAAACTGCTGATGAGGCTTTCAGCAGTTGTGTGATACCATGTGGGACTAGAGGTTTTCTGATCTTGGCTCATTGGTTCTTTTGGTCCAACAGAACCTTATTGGATATGGTCCCGATCTATGATGGCTAGAAGCCCATTACCTCTATCATTTTGGGTTTTCGCTTTGCTCTCCGCGCTCGTATTTTAAATATGTCCCCAACCAAAAGGTGAAAGGACACCTTTTGAGATATGGCATGGAAGAGTTCCATCCCCCTATCAGCTAAGGGTCTGGGGCTGTGAAGCTTACGTTAAGACTCCCACCCCAAACAAATTAGAATCCGATCCACAAGTGTATCTTTGTTGATATCCTAGAGATTCTATGGGATATTATTCTATGATCCACTGGAACAAAAGGTGTTTGTTGCCAGAAAGGGTGAGTTCTTAGAGGCAAAGTTCCTTATGGAAGGAACTAGCAGTAGAATAGTGGATCTTGAGGAGGATCAAGAATCACAACCCGATGCACTTTTGTTGAAACTAGCACTCAACATGAGGATGTTGAAGATGATCAAATGGTTGATCAATACACACAAAACATTCGCAGAAGTGGTAGAAATAGTAATCCACCTAAAAGATACGGATTTTTCATGGATGGATGCTATGTGGTAGATTCAGATGAACCAACCACATACCATGATGCAGTGTCCAATTCGGATTGTGAAAAATGGCTTGAGGCCATGAACGTAGAGATGCAATCTATGTATGACAATCAAGTTTGGGAACTTGTTGTACTACCTCTTAATTCCAAAGTAGTTGGAAGCAAGTGGGTTTCAAGAAGAAAACCAATATGCATGGTAACTTGGATACTTATAAAGCTAGACTTGTAGCAAAGGGTTTCACTCAAACTCAAGGGGTTGACTATGATGAAACTTT
Source organism: Flaveria trinervia (assembly GCA_025506515.1). NCBI lineage: Eukaryota > Viridiplantae > Streptophyta > Magnoliopsida > Asterales > Asteraceae > Flaveria > Flaveria trinervia. The sequence continues at coordinate 17,356 of JACCIX010000034.1, read as the reverse complement.
CTCCCTGTTGCGATGCTAAAGTCTATAAGGATATTGTTTGCCATAGCTGCTCATTATGATTATGAGATTTGGCAAATGGATGTCAAAACCGCTTTCCTAAATGGATATCTTGAGGAAGATGTCTATATGGTTCAGCCTGAAGTTTTGTTGATCCAAAACATCCTAATAAAGTATGCACGTTAAAGAAATCAATCTATGGATTGAAACAAGCATCGAGAAGCTGGAATCATCATTTTGATGAGGAGGTAAAGAAATTTGGCTTCATCAAAACGCTGATGAGGCTTGGTGTATAAGAGGCTAGTGGGAGCACAATAACTTTCCTAGTATTGTATGTTGATGACATACTACTATTTGGAAATGACATTCCACCATGGAAGGTGTAAAAACCTGGCTTGGAAGTTGTTTTTCCATTAAGGATCTTGGTGAAGCCGCCTATATTGGAATAAAGATCTATAGGGATAGATCAAGGCGGTTGATTGGTTTGAATCAAAGTGCATACATTGATAAGATCTTGAAAAGGTTCAAGATGGAGAACTCTAAGAAAGGTACCGTACCTATTCAAAGAGGAACGATATTGAGTATGACTCAATGTCCTAGCTCAAAGGATGAGCAAGATAAAATGAAGGTAATCCCATACGCATCTGCTATTGGATCCATCATGTATGCAATGATATGCACTCGACCGGACGTGTCATGCGCCTTAAGCATGACAATTCGTTACAAGCAAAATCCTGGAAAGTCATTGGATGGTTGTTAAAACATACTTAAGTACCTAAGGAGGACAAGAGATATGTTCCTAATCTATGGATCTGGTAATGAGGAAACTCGTTGTAAAAGGTTACACGGATGCGAGTTTCCAAACCGTTCGTGATGATTACGGTCACAATCGGGATATATTTCATTCTGAATAGAGAGCGGTCTCTTGGAAGAGCTCCAAACAGGATGTGGTGGCTCTATCAACTACAGAATCAGAATACGTCGCCGCCTCATTGGCAGCTCAAGAAGCTGCATGGTTGAAGAAATTCATTGCCGATTTGGGGATTGTCCCTTCCATTCAGGACCCCCTAGAGATCTTTTGTGATAACGAGGGTGCGATTGCTCAAATCAAGGAACCTCGTGCTCATCAAAACAAGGCATATTGAGCGGAGATTCAACTGTATACAAGATGAAGTTGAAAAGGGAAAGATATGTATTCGCAAAGTTCATATGATCAGAACATTACGGATCCTCTCACGAAGCTCCTTGAAAAGGCAAAGCATGAAGGTCATACTTGTGCCATGGGACTTCGATATTCTAGTGATTGGATTGATCTGTGAATTTTGTATTTGGAAATGTGGAACTCTTTATTATTTGAATAAAATTATTGGTTATAATGTTTCAATTAATGTTCCAATTAGCATGTTTATCATGAGTAAATTGTTTACTCTAAATGTCCGTAGTCATTCATACTTGTCGGAACAAGTGTGAGGGTAAGATTATTATGAACTTGGATTGGTGATATTCATAAGGATGAATATAGAGCAATGGGTTGCTACCAAGGTTCATAGATATTTGTGGGATACAAATATTGACTAACCCGCAACTCAAACTTTTACTACATGGAATCTCATTGATTGATCATAAGTAATTTTGAGTAAAGGCAATATCATTTGGTATCCTCCGACCTGAGATACATATTGGGTTTGATATTCACCAAATATTATGCCTTGAGCTGATTCTTCACTGCCTTGAAAAATGGACAGTACATAAGGGTATGTTCAGGTATGATACGAGGTGTTGTGAGAAACGTATGTGGTCAAGATGGAATTTGTTCCTCTTATTCGTTGAGAGTTAGATGTCTAAGGCCTGATTAAGTTAAATCAACAAGGAATGATCATTATGTGTCCTTGGATTTAACATGACATCTGAAACAAAAGGATAGATGATTGATTCACCTAAATCATTTCAAGTAGGGTACTTGAAAGGGATAATGTTATTGAATGGCTATAAGTCATGCGTATTAAGGGTAGTAAACCGTTGTTAGTCGGTATTTACTGCTTGCATCAATCTTCTATGAATCTTGGGCAAGTGGGAGATTGTTGGATTCTATGTGCCCAAGACACATAAAATATTGATGCGGTTAGTATGTCATGATCCAAGTCTGGTTATACCCAATAACAAGCTTTGCAATCACCGACAATTATTCAATTGATGATATGATCATGCAATTAAATAATAACACCAAATTTAGAAAATGGGCTTTCTAAATAAGTTGCATATGAGATTAAACATTTATATGGATATTTTGTTTAACATATTGTTTGTAATGTTATTTAAGTTATTTAAATAACATCAAATAATTAGTGAGTGTGTATGTGTTATTCTAATAAAAGGGTTTATTGAATGAACACTTTTAAAAGGAAATGACTTGTTAATGTGTTAACTTTTCATTTTACTTTTGGGGGGAAATCCAATGAAAGGGAGGATTCGGCCGCCCTTGGGGCTTGTCTCCTCTTGATTGCTTTTGATAACCTTAAAATACACACACATTAGAGTATTATTCACTCCATCTCATTCTCTCTCTCATACATGCAATAGAAGAACACAAGAAAGCTTTTCTTGTTCTGTTGAAGAAGAATCGGCTGAAAGTTATTTTCAGGAGTCTCTCTTCGTTTTGGTGTTAAATCCTAGCATCTAAGGTGTTTTGTGATAGTGCTTGGGGTATACTAGCTTGAGGGATCCTTCCTTGGAGCCTTGGCCGAAGCTTTAGCATCTTATCTATCTATCTTGGTCGACTTTTCAGCAGGCAGAAGGTAGTCTATCACAGCTTCATGTAGCTGTGATATTATGTGCATATTATTATGTTCATAGCTTGTTTATTCACATACAAGATCCCTTTTGTTCTTGGTTTGTTCACACTTTAAAAACCATCAAATAGAACAGGTTTTCAGCTTACAAACAATGTAATAATGTTAACTTCCGCTGCGTTTTACAAAGTTTAAGTAGTTAAACTATGTCTTGTGTTCTAACAAACCCTAACACCTTCCACATTCATAGCACTTAAAATTTCTTTTGAAATTTCCCCGCCCATATCTTCTTCCGGGCCCAAAACATCTACCTTGGCCATGATTGTCACGTATATTGTCATTTGGATTTTCTTGATTATCACCTTCATCAACTTGTTGATTGTTCATATGCGATTCTTCTCATCTTCGATTATTATATCCACGACCACGACCAACATACCTATTGTTATTGTTATTGCTATTTTGTTTTTGTGATTGTTTGGCCGAGAAAGCAATAGTCTATTATGATTCTCATTCCACTCATCTTTACCATCTTTCTTCAAAAGCATTTAAGCGTCCTATAGCTTCCTTGTGTGGCATAGTCTTGAGATCTACAAATTGTTCAATAGATGCCACAATTGACATAAACTTACCCGGAACAGAATTAAAAAGTTTTCTTGCCATGACCTCCTCTTCAATTGTTGACCCCGGATAACTAAACTTTGCCGCAATACTTGTAATCTTTTCTGTAAAGTCATCAAAGGATTCACCATCACCCATTTGTAGTGTCTCTAAACTAAGTGTTTGAAGTTTGGCCTTTTGCACGCAATCCACTTCAAGAAAACAACGTCGTATCGATTTCCAATGTCTTTGCATCCTCATGTTTCGTCACTTGCAAAAGAATGTCCTCAGGTAGAGATTGAAATTAAAAGCTCTTGTAGTTAGAATTTTTCTTCTATTGCTACACCTTTGGTTACCAAATCAATTTCCTTCCATAAAGTATTAGCTTGCAAGATTCAGTTCATTATAATGACTCAAGTTTTGTAATTAGTGTTTGTTAGATTGGGACATTGAAGAGTAATACTCGATGATTTTTTACTAGTACTATAAACACTATCAGCCATGATTAGTTTCCTATCAAACACAAAGACCTTAACCTCTACTTCAATATTCTTGCAAATTGTTTTTGTTTACACTATTTTTCTCTCGAGTTGCACCGCCGCAACACTACAAGGCCCCCTCAAAGTTACTATTTCCTTGATCATTGTTCAACCAGAAATAACGTCTTCATGTTTTATTTCTTCCGATCTCTAACAATTTACTCCTTTTATTGCTTCCCTTCAATCACAAATAACCCAGATTCACTGTTCACATATAACTTCTTCACACATAGGATTATTTTTTGGCCTCACATAGAACCTCGATTTCCATGGCTTGCACATAACTAATGTTCTTTTGGCTCGCCAGAACCTCTCTTTCATTGGTGTTGATCTTTGGTTGACGCAAAACCTTCTCATGTAGAACCCCTTCAATTTGTGTTTAATATGTTTGACTATAATACCAATTGTTGAAAAATTATCCCAGATCAACTCAACAAACAATCAAAAGAGAATAAAAGTAAGAATACTAATAATAAAATAAATAATCATATCTATACTAATTCAACTCAAACGCAATTAAAATAAATAAATAAATAAAAAACTCAATCTCAATCTATTTTAAACTCCACTAAATAATTATTAAACTAATATTAATACTCATCTTTTATTATCCAATGATTCAATCACCATTAAATAATTCATCTCTTGCCATTTAAATAATTATTCCTTGTTTTTTAAACAATTTCTTTAATTTATCTTACAAAGCAGATGCATTATAACCTAGTATTATTTTATTGTGTTTAATATATGTCTTATTTACAAATGTTGGTGGGGGTTCTTCATCGGCACTTGTCACCAATTCATTTGTTAACGACTTCTTTTTTTCCTTTTTTTTTCATTTAGAAAATTATACTTTTCGTCCTTTAGGTTTATAGCAGATTTCATATTTCATCCTCAAACTAAGAAAATAACAATATCCATCCTTTACATTTAAAACACTTGCAAATTTCGTTCTTTCCTTTAACGGATGTTAATTTGATCCATTAATTCAGGTCATATCCAGACACACGAGGGCAATTCAGTCATTTAATCCATATGATTTAAAACAATAAATTTAAACCTAGACCCACATAATATACAAAAAGTTATAATTTATACCATAATAATCCACATCATCATCATCATCATCTTTTCCATCCACCACCACCACAACAGTCGTTGATGCCGACGCATCATCCACCCGAAAATTATGATTTAAAACTCAAAATCAATTATACACCTTTAAAAACCACTACCATCCATACCTATGCAAACCCAACCTCTACCATCGTTACCCCCATCAAACCCCAACCTGCGACCATGCAAACACCATTGTCACCTCCATCAAACAACAACTTGGTTCCACCCAACCACCAACATCGTTACCTCCATCAACCTAACCCGCAATCACCCGACCACCACCATTGTACATCCATCAACCCTACCTACAACTAGTTGACCACCATTATCATCACCTCTGTCCCCATAAATCACCATCCCCTCATATCTAGGTTTGTGAAATAAAAGATATTATTCAGATCTATCGCTCCATCAAGAGATTGAGAAAGAAGGAAAGAGATATGAGTGAGAGAGACATCGCAACAGTGAGTGATAATGGTGTCAGAGACATCATCGGTAGTGTTCGTCGTAGACAAGACTTTCAGGTAGAAATGGTTGAGAGAGAGAGAGAGAGTTGTGAAAATGACAGCGGGTTTGTGAACTACATATATAATTTTTTACTTTTCTTAATATTAATTTTAAGTTTTAGGTTAACTAGTATAAATGACCATTTTAATCTCATATGACAAGCACATGACTCATTTAATGTAAAAGTAGACAGTTGTTAGTATAAAGGACAAAATCTATAAAATAATTTAAACATAAATGATTTTTAATGTAATATCCTTAGTTTAATTAAGGACGAAACCTGAAATTTGCTATATACCTATAAGATGAACAGTGTAATTTACTCATTTGCTTATACGGAAACTTTCGTGGTTAAGTATTGTTTTCTCAATCACAAAAAACAAATAAATGTTAGTTTAGTCAGTTCATGGTAGTTTGTTTGGTTCTTCCTCAGCCACTAGCGACAATAGTATTTTTGGATGCTTTCTTTAATCTTTTCATGTATTCGTTCTTTTAAATTACTTTATTTAAATAATTAATCACACCGTAATGTGTAGCTAAAAAATATAGAATATGTTTTTCATAATAGTCGCTTTTACAAGTACAAAACTTTTGCTTTACTATTGATGTTGTAACACCCGAATATTTTCTTTGAAGCCGTCGATAAAAGAAAAAGAAATAAAGTCCAAAGTCGGGGAGACCAACTCGCCAAAACGGAGAAAGATGGATGAGTAGAGGAATAAGAGGGGAGGGCAGCCCACACCCTCCTCACACTTGCAAAAACTCAGCCAAAGAGAGGAGAGAAGGAGAAAAGGGAGAAAAAGCTTGGTTCGGGTGGATTCGAGCGTGAAAATCAAAGTGTAGCGGGTTGAATCGAAGCTCTCCTCGACAGTGTAGTTTGTGTGAGTTATAGGACCCCTTTTTTACATGTTTTCAACTGATTTGGGGCTAGAACACATAGTGAAACCCATTTTTGAAATGTGTGTGTTTGAAGTGTGTGTATGCGTTTGTGTGTGATGGAGTGGTGTTTGTTTCCGAGCTTGTGTGTGCTTGAATGATGTTGTGATATGCATTCCAAAGGTTTAGGATGGTTGATTTGGTCTAAGAAGAGGTTTGGAAGAGCTTGGAGGTTAAAAATGGCAAATTGGGTTCGGGATGAACTGCATTCTGCACCAGTTAGGGCTATGCGACCGAATGGCATGCGACTGGAGGTCATACGACCGAAAGGAATGCGATTGAGGTCCATACGCATGCCAGTCGTGCGATTGAGGTTCATTCGCATGTGAGTCGTGCGACTGGAGCCATACACATGCCAGTCGTGCGACTGAGGGTCATTCGCATGGGGAGTCATGCGACTGAGGTCCATACGCCTAGTTCTATCCGCATTAGGTCCATTCGCACAAGTGTTCATCCGCATTAGGTCCATTCGCATGGGTGTCCATTCGCATATATCCATTCGCATGATGTTTAGTCGCCTGGAAGGCCATGCGACTGAAGGGTGCCCATACGCCCAAGTAGGGCTTGTGCATTCGAGTAAAACATAGTTTATTTACTGACTTTCGGGGAAAAGTACAAATGTAAGTTTTGATGTGGAAGGTTGCTGGGGGTTCATATAGATGACTTTTGTGGCCTTATAGGTTATGTTGGGCATGGATGATGATGCATAATGTTGTATGATTTGGCATGATGTATGCTATGTATGTATGATGATGCCCTGTATGGGGATGCTATCTGTTATGATGATGTTCCTTATCATTGTATATGATTATTTTCCCTGGGCTTTACATGGAATGTAAATGAATGAAATGAAAGTATTATGTAATGTAAAGTGGAAGATAATAAAAAGAGGAACATGATGAATGAATGCATGTATTAATGAACAAATGAATGTAGGAAAGGCTCGCAAGCAAATGTATGGAGGTGCACACCCAATGAGGGTTGTTAGCTCAACGGTGTGCGGGTTAGCTACCCCGGAAGGATGCACAATGGGGTCCAATCTTTGTGATTGGTCATATGTATGGGATCCTTGCCACTTGCCCTAGGTGTTGGAGTCAGCTTCGTGCACAATGTTCAAGGTCTATAAAAAGACCTCAGGCCCAGTTACTCGCTTCGTGTACATTGTTTGGGGTATAGCATATGGCATTGATCTAGAACGAAAGAGAAAAGATAAGTGGTGAATGTACTTGCCATAGGTACTGGAGTCAGCTTCATGCACAATGTTCGAGTCTATGAAAGACCTTACGCCCGGTTACCAGCTTCGTGCATAATGTTCGGGGTAATGTACGTGTCATCGAAAGAAATGAACGTACGAATGAAAGTAAGAAGTATGAATGAATATGCATGATAATAAAGTATGGTGAATGAATGAAGTTAATGAACGATTAATGAAGATAACAATGATATTATCTATGTGTACGTAAGATGTATGATTGCATGAAAGTAAATAATGGTTTTAATGAAAGAAAAGTATGTTTTATTATAAAACTAGAACTCACTCAGCAACGCTGACTTTTATGTGTTTCTAGTTGGCAGGTAATGTTGTTGAGAATGGCACGGGGCGGCTACTCAGCTCTTTTGGATGACATCCATTTTTATTATGCTTTTGTGATATAATGCAACAAGTATTTTGCAGTGTGATAACGATGTATTATTTTGCAAAAGCCTTTATAATGAAATGAAATGTCATTTTTGAATGTTTCCGATGCAGTGTTTATTTAAGATAAATGTAAATATATGTTTTATGTGTAATGATTGATCAGCTGTAAGTGTCCCGAGAATGGGGCCTTACAAGTTGGTATCAGAGCCAAAGTTTAAGTGAAATGGGTAAATTTTCAAAATAAACCTTAACCTAAACTGAGAATGGGACGGAAAGGGAAGGGATGCCAGTCTGAGTAGTTGCGTGCCATCAGGTGTTTTCTTAATGATAACGGTATTACATGCGCATGTTATGTGGTTATTTGTTGTTTGTAGATTTAAATACTGATGTAGTCAGGATAGGTAATACTTAGGGTATGAAGAGTAAAGTAAGTGGCTAATCACAACTGGCCACTATAATTAGGGACTTACTATACTTGACATAAACTGAGTTGTTTCCTTGAATGACCGTGTTGGTGTTTGAATCTTTCAGTGTGCGTGTGAATGGCCGGTGGTAATCTTTGAAAGCTTCACGAGGTGAAGGTCGTGGTGCTAGACCGCGACCCAATAGGGGAAGACCCAGAGTTAAAAAGGTGGTTCATGAAAAACTAGAGACCCCTCACCCAGAGGGTGGTGATGAGAGTGCAAACTTAAGGGCCTCAGTGAAAGAGTTTATGGTTGAAGAGGTGCATGAGGTCATGGAGACAATCCTACCATCTGTAGTGACTGAAGTGATAAAGGCTGTATGGGAAGGGGAGAAAAAGGAGAGAAACAGGTCCTCGGGAGGACGAGAGCAACCGGAGCCGGAAACGGTTCTCTCTGATGAAGAAGAAGAAGAAGAAGAAGAGCCTGCACCAGAGGCGGCACGAGGCTGTAACTACGGGGCATTTCGACTATGCAAGCCCCCTACTTTTGATGGTAATGGCATTGCTGCTGCTGCTCATCAGTGGGTGAGAGAAATAGAAGCTGTCTTGAACATCAACAAGTGCTAGGAGGATCAGAAGGTAAAGTTTGCTACCCACTCTTTTGTGGACTCGGCTCTGTGTTGGTGGGACAATATAGTCCAAGCCAAGGGTAGTTGGGCAATTAGGAGGATGAGATGGTCGGAGCTGAAGAAGTTGGTGATTGAGGAGTTTTGTCCTCACAGGGAGATGGATAAGGTGGAGAGGGAGTTCCTGCAGTTTGAGGCGGGGATGATGACACATCAGCAGTACACCACCAAGTTTAATGAGATGGCACGTCTGGTGCCGGACCAAATGACACCTTTGTCACGAAAGATTAAAAGATACATTCAGCACGTTCAGGTCGGCGGTAGATTTGGCAAGGAGGTTGTATGTATTGAGAGAGCCGTGGTGGTGGTGGATGAAGGTAGCAAGAAGGGTGGTGGTGATCGGAACTGGAATAGGAAGGGGTTTGGTCGGGGTGATGCCTCGACGGGTAACAAGAAGGCATGGGTGGATGATCGCCGTGTAGTCACACCGGGTACGGGATCGAAGAAGTGTGGCAAATGTGGGAAGGAGCACAGTGGAGAGTGTAGTTGGGGGTTGAACATCTGTTTCAAATGTGGGAAGCCTGGGCATATGGCTAGGGATTGCAGGGGTGCGAGGTGTTTCAACTGTGGGGAAAGTGGTCATATGAGTAAAGACTGTAAGAAGCCGAGGGCTGAGGGTTCTGGGGTGAAGAAGATGGGAAGTGAAGGATCGAGGGTGAGCGCCAAGGCATTCACTATGACACAGGAGGAGGCTAGGACAGACCCTGATGTTGTGTCTGGTACATTTCTAGTGAACCAAACTTTAGCTTCTGTGTTATTGATCCTGGTGTCGGTAAAAGTTTTATCTATGTTGCTTTTTGTGCTAAGCTATCTGTTAGTAGTAGACGTGTTGATGCGCCCTTTGATGTGGAAACTATCATAGGTAAGTCTACCAGGATTTCTGAGATGATAGAGGATTGTGATGTGGAACTAGAAGGTCATAGATTTCCTGTTGAACCATTCGTGATGACCTTAGGTGGTTTCGATTTGGTCCTTGGGATGGATTGGTTAGCGGACTTCGAGGCGAACATTGTGTGTCACAAGAAGATGATTGTCTGACAGCGCCTGACGGGAGTTTGGTAACTGTTTATGGGGATTGGGTCACGACGATCCCGAAAGTAATCTCAATGACGGTGGTGGGAAAGTGTATGGGGCGTGGATGTAGCGCCTACTTGGCTTACGTAAAGGATGTGGATACGTTGACACCACAGCTGTCTGAAGTACCGGTTGTGTGTGACTTTCCAGACGTATTCCCAGAAGACTTACCAGGAGTGCCACCTGATAGAGAGATCGAGTTTCAGATTGATCTGATACCGGGTGCCCAACCTGTTGCCAAGGCACCGTGTCGGTTAGCTCCGACAGAGATGAAAGAATTGATAGAGCAATTGCAAGAGCTGCTTGATAAGGGGTTCATTAGACCGAGTATCTCTCCTTGGGGGTGCTCTGGTCTTGTGTGTGAAGAAGAAAGACGGTAGTATGAGGATGTGTATTGATTATCGTGAGCTGAACAAGTTGACGGTGAAGAATCGATACCCCTTACCGAGAATCGATGATTTGTTCGATCAGCTTTAAGGTGCCAGCTGGTTTTCAAGGATAGACCTTCGATCGGGCTACCATCAGTTGAAGGTGAAGGAGCAGGATATCCCTAAAATAGCTTTTTGCACACGTTATGGTAACTACGAGTTTCGTGTCATGTCTTTTGGTTTGGCCAACGTGCCAGCTACTTTTATGGACCTGATGAATCGAGTGTGTGGGACGATGTTGGATAAATCAATGAATATATTATTGATGATATCCTGATTTATTCAAAGAGCGAGGTTGAGTATGCCGGTCACATTCAACAAGTTTTGGAGACGTTGAGAAAGGAGAAGTTGTACGCCAAGTTCTCCAAGTGCGCGTTCTGGTTGCGCAAGGTTCAATTCTTGGGTCATGTGGTGAACCCTGTCGGGATTATGGTGGACCCGACAAAGGTGGAGGCGGTGATGCAGTGAAAGTCTCCAAAGACACCATCCGAGATTCGTAGTTTCTTGGGTTTGGCGGGCTACTACAGAAGATTTATCCAAGACTTTTCCAAGATCGCTTCTCCACTAACCAAGTTGACCTGAAAAGATGTGAAGTTGTATGGGATCAAGCTCAAGAGAAGGCGTTCGAAGAATTGAAAGCAAGGTTGACTCAAGCTCATGTTCTGTCATTACCCGATGGAAGTGAAGATCTGGTGGTTTATTCTGATGCTTCCTACTCGGGGTTGGGGTGTGTGTTAATGCAGAGAGGGAAGGTTATAGCCTATGCATCCCGACAGTTGAAGTTTCATGAGGTCAATTATCTTACTCATGACTTGGAGCTAGCAGCCGTGGTCTTTGCACTAAACATTTGGAGGCACTATCTTTACAAGACGAAGTGCACCATCTTCACTGACCATAAGAGCTTAAAGTACTTCTTTGAGCAGAAAGATCTGAATATGAGGAAGAGACGATGGTTGGAGCTTATAAAGGATTACGATTGCGAGATCCACTACCATCCGGGCAAAGCCAATGTGGTGGTGGACGCCCTTAGCCGAAAAGAGAGGCCCGAGCCGATTCGGGTGAAATCATATTAGTTGATCATGACCTCGGATGTGATGAAGCAAGTCAAAGAGTTTCAAGATGAGGCATTGAAAGAAGATCATCTTAACTTTGAAAGAATGAGAGGTCTGGTCGCGGAGTTGGGTGAAAACACATTTGGTGTTAGAACCCGGTTTGGAAGAATGTGGATTCCTCGTTTTGGGGATCTACGTATGAAGATCATGGATGAAGCTCACAAAACTTGGTACTCTATTCATCCCGGTGCAACGAAAATGTACCAAGATATGAAGAAAGATTATTGGTGGTCGAGTATGAAGCGCGATGTGGTGGAGTATGTGATTAAGTGCCTTACTTGCTTACAAGTGAAGGCCGAGCATCAAAAGCCGTATGGAAGGATTCAACCTTTGGATATACGGAGTAGAAGTGGGAACATATCACCATGGATTTTATTACGAACCTACCACGTACTCCGAAGGAGTATGATGCCATATGGGTGATAGTTGATCGTTTGTCGAAGAGTGCTCACTTCCTACCGATCCGCGAGACATATTCATCTGAGAGGTTGGCTGATCTATTCATCAAGAAAATTGTAACTTGTCATGGTGTGCTGGTGTCTATTGTGTCTGATCATGACACCCAGTTTACATCTAAATTTTGGAAGAAATTCCACGACGCGATAGGGACGAGGTTACATATTAGCACTGCTTATCAGCCCTAGACTGACGGTCAGTCAGAGAGGACCACTCAGACATTGGAGGACATGCTTCGGGCATGTGTGATTGATTTTGGGGGAAGTTGGGATGACCACTTACCGTTAGCTGAATTCTCATACAACAATAGTTATCATGCCAGCATTGGTATGCCACCTTATGAGATGCTATACGGTAGGAGATGCAGAACACCTGCCTGTTGGGGTGATATTGGTCATAAAGAGTTAAGGAGCATCAAGGTGATCGAGGCTACGACTGAGAAGCTTGAAAGGATCAAAGCCTTCATGAAGGCAGCCAAAGATAGACAGAAGTCCTATGCTGATAAACGACGCAGACCGATTGAATTCCAGGTGGGTGATAGGGTTATGCTGAAAGTCTCACCTTGGAAGGGTATCATCCAATTCTGAAAGCGGGGCAAGTTGAGCCCAAGGTATATAAGGCCTTTCTGAATCGTTGCTCTAGTAGGAGAGGTGGCCTATAGACTGGAATTACCCGATGAGTTAAGTGGGATTCACTTGACATTCCACGTATCTCATCTGAGGAAGTGTTTAGCGTATAAAGAGATGATTGTTCCACTAGGGGATATAGAAGAGGATGAACGGCTCAATTATGTGGAGCAGCCCGTGGCAATCATCGATCGAAAGGAAAAGAGACCGAGGAATAAAGTGGTTCCCCTTGTGCGTGTACAGTGGAAGCATAGGAAAGGATCCGAGTCTACGTAGGAGACCAAACAAGAGATGAGACCGCATTACCCACGTTTGTTCGAGGAATAATAGGTTTCGGGGACGAAACCTATATAAGGGGGTGGACTTGTAACACCCGAATATTTTCTTTGAAGCCGACGAAAGAAGAAAAAGAAATAAAGTCCAAAGTCGGGGGACCAAACTCGCCAAAACATGAGAAAGATTGGATGAGTAGAGGAATAAGAGGGGAGGGCAGCCCACACCCTCCCCACACTTGCAAAAACTCAGCCAAAGAGAGAGAAGGAGAAAAGGGAGAAAAACCTTGGTTCGGGTGGATTCGAGCGTAAAAATTGAAGTCTAACGGGTTGAATCGAAGCTTACTCGATAGTGTTGTTTGTGTGAGTTTTAGGACCCCTCTTTACACATTTTCAACTGATTTGGGACTGGAACACATAGTGAACCCGTTTTTGAAATGTGTGTGTTTGAAGCATGTGTATGTGTTTTTGTGTGATGCGAGTGGTGTTTGTTTCCGAGCTTGTGTGTGCTTAAATGATGTTGTCATATGCATTTCAAAGGTTTAGATTGGTTGATTTGGGCTAAGAAGAGGTTTGGAAGAGCTTGGACATTGAAAATGGCAGATCGGGTTCGGGATGAACTGCATTCTGCACCAGTTGGGCTATGCGACCGAATAGCATGCGTCTGGAGGTCATACGGCTAAAAGGAATGCAACTAAGGTCCATACGCATGCTAGTAGTGCGATTGAGGTTCATTCGCATGTGAGTCGTGCGACTGGAGCCCATACGCATGCCAATCGTGCAACTGAGGGTCATTCGCATGGGGAGTCATGCGACTGAGATCCATACCCTAGTTTCATCCGCATTAGGTCCATTCACACAAGTGTTCATCCGCATTAGGTCCATTCGCATATTATCCATTCGCATGATGTTCAGTCGCCTGGAAGGCCATGTGACTGAAGGGTGCCCATTGCCCAAGTAGGGCTTGTGCACTCGAGGAAAACATAGTTTATTTACTAACTTTCGGGGAAAAATACAGATGTAAGTTTTGATGTGGAAGGTTCCGGGATTCATATAAAGGACTTTTGTGGCCTTAGAGGTATGTTGGGCATGGATGATGATGCATGATGTTGTATGATTTGGCATGATGTATGCTATGTATGTATGATGATGCTATCTGTTTATGATGGTGTTCCTTATTATTATGTATGATTATTGTCCCTAGGCTTTACATGGAATGTAAATGAATGAGATGAAAGTATTATGTAACGTAAAGTGGAAGAAATAAAAAGAGGAACATGATGAATGAATGCATGCATTAATGAACGAATGAATGTAAGAAGGCTTGCAAGCAAATGTATGGAGGTGCACGCCCAATGAAGGGCGTTAGCTCAATGGTGTGCGGGTTAGCTACCCCAGAAGGATGCACACTGGGGTCCAATCTTTGTGATTGACCATATGTATGGGATCCTTTCCACTTATCCTAGGTGCTGGAGTCAGCTTCGTGCACAATGTTCGAGGTCTATGAAAGACCTCAGGCCCCGTTACCCGTTTCGTGCACAATGTTCAGGGTATAGCATATGGCATTGATCCAGAATGAAAGTGAAAAGATAAGTGGTGAATATACTTGCCCTAGGTACTAGAGTCAGCTTCGTGCACAATGTTCGAGGTCTATGAAAGACCTCAGGCCCGGTTACTAGCTTCGTGCACAATGTTCAGGGTAATGTACCTGTCATCGAAAGAGATGACGTACGAATGAAAGTAAGAAGTATGAATGAATATGATTGATAATGACGTAAGGTGAATAAACGAAGTTAATAAACGAATAAGGAAGATAATAATGATATTATCTATGTGTACGTAAGAGGTATGATCGCATGCAAGTAAAGAACAGTTTTAATGAAAGAAAAGTATGTTTTATTATAAAACTAGAACTCACTCAGCAACGTTGACTTTTATATGTTTCCAGTTGGCAGGTAATGTTGCTGAGGATAACACGGGGCGGCTACTCAGCTCTTTTGGATGGCATCCATTTTTATAATGCTTTTGTGATGTAACGCAACAACTATTTTGTAGTGTGATAACGATGTATTATTTTGCAAAAGCCTTTATAATGAAATGAAATGTCATTTTTAAATGTTTCCGCTGCAGTGTTTATTTAAGATAAATGTAAATATATGTTTTATGTACAATGCTTGAACAGCTGTAAGTGTCCCGGGAACGTGACCTTACAGATGTTTTGTTTATATTTTACATTTTGGTTTCCTAACATAATACTACTTTTTATTTAAGTTCTGATCGCCAAACTGATTCACAATTAACTTCATACGTTTCTTTTACATACTTATATGTATATGTCACCTTCACAATGTGTGTAACAAAATTTGAAAAGATGTTCTTAACAACCCGAATAACATCGTATGATTTCACCACAACACGTGGGTGAAAAAAACTCTTTACATCTTAATTTGTAAAATCTAACTTGTATTTCTTTTTTTCTTTTTTGATAATTTAGCATTTTTCATTTTCAGTAGGGTTAAAATGAATACCTTCTAGAGCAAGATACGTTAAATAAACCGTTATCTTCCACGTTTATTGATGGTACGATATTGTAGAAGAGATTGTTTAATTATTACGTAATAATTACCTTCCAGAAAAACATAATAAGTTTAAGTGTCAAATTCCTTTTTCTCTATTCGTCTTTCATACTGTCCTTTAACATAATCGTCTTATGATATTATGAGAATGGTCCCCCCATAGTTGATATTCAACATAAAAAAAACGTTGTACAAAAGAATTTAACTGACAATTTGATGAACCACTTAATTAACACTATATAAGTATTAATTGCAATCAAAAGTTTATTAGTAACTTTGTTTTGATATATAAAAAACATTTTAATTACTTGTTTTATCATAAAAGATCTTAATTTTAAACAAATATGATACTGATAGTACTATTGGTTGACACCCTCAACTTTATTTGTTAGTATACTAGTTGATACTAACAATGCAATGGTAACAAACGGATCTTATGGTGAATATAATCAAACAAGTTATGTGTGTACATTGTTAGGCTTATTTGCGAAACTCACGTCTACATGTGATTTTGCATGATTATAATTGTTTACACACATGTTGTATAACTGCAACACAACATCATTTATTTATAATTAAACCTACTAACTCATCAACCATGTTAGGCTTAGAAGAAGCTTGTGCCTTAGTGTTGACCATTAAGGACTCGAGATAGACAATTATTACTCTGGCTTAGTCTTTATCTTTTTAATACTTTTGATGCATTTGTTTACTTTTGGGCTTGTTTGCCCTAGTCCTATCCGAAGATGTGGGAGTCAACTTGTTTT
Organism: Flaveria trinervia; assembly: GCA_025506515.1. Taxonomy (NCBI): domain Eukaryota; kingdom Viridiplantae; phylum Streptophyta; class Magnoliopsida; order Asterales; family Asteraceae; genus Flaveria; species Flaveria trinervia. Next base: position 830 of record JACCIX010000034.1, on the reverse strand, counting down.
CCTTCCTTCTATTCATGAAATTGACTAACCATGAGACAAGTCTTTATTTTTGTAGGTGACGTCATGACACGTTGATTCATCTTATTTATTACATCTTTATTAACTAACAATGTGTTATGATGATTCCGTCCGTTACATCATCGTGTTTCCGTTATATGCGAAGGTGTGACAAATTGGTATCAGAGTCATTGGTTATAGATAATTAGCTGAAACACTCGACCTAGAATACAATCAAAGAACCTACATATAGAATGCATAATAGGATACCGGTGCATTGGATTATATGTTTAAATTCATCATGTTCGATTAATTATTATAATACTTGTTATTTGACTGTTATCTACCTGAGGAAAGGTACTTATACCTTTTTGTTAGATTATGTATTCTAACACATGTCCCGTTTCTCATTATATTATCATGATCTCTTCCTACCCTGAGCAAGAAGAGACGCTACCTAGACTATCGATGCCTGTGATCCGAGCCATTTATTTGTGTGCACGTATGCGAGTGACTAGATCTATGAGAGATTGTTTTAGGCCATATGGAGTGGGAACACCTAGGAGAGCATTCGCTAGGAAGAGTACCTTCCCCTATCCTGGACATGAGGTCCTACCTCAAGGGCCTATCATAGTCAAGGTGTATTTAGGTTACGAGACGGATGTAAAGAGCGAGCATAGACATGATAGAGGCATCCCTAATATACCACTTGACTCTCCTAGATCAATCAATATTGTGAGAGCCATGTTGGACCAATCTAAGAGACGGATATGCTTTCATTGAGTGTTCATCATAGTGGAGGCAAATTGCCTAACCCTTTAGTCGAGAAGGGC